>JAJHUR010114869.1:4442-14814 GCA_027495735.1 Lutjanus campechanus | reverse complement strand
CACACACACACACACATAGGCAAATGAAAACCTTGCACTCACAACACTCACAAGTGTTAAAAACATCTCACACTACAAATCGTGAGACGAAGACACCCACACATAAACCAGCCGTGAGAAAAGGTACAATAGTGATCCGACAGTTCTTTTGGGGTCTTGAAAACTTTAGCTGGCGGGTGTTTCCTCGACGCCACCCAGAGCGGGGGGCAGGGGAGACAGAAGCTGAGGTTGTTAGAGTTGCACTGCTGCCATAGCAGGACCCCCCACAGGGAAATCACAGGCCCAGTGAACCAGAGAAGTCTCTCTGCTCTGTGCTGCTCTGCTCCAGTCCACACTGCCTCCTGTACTTCGAGCCAGCTCAGCAGGTTCATTAGTTTGACAAGGATACCCACAAAAACAGCCAGACCACATCTCACAGTATATACAGTAAAAAGCTATGGTCTTCACCTCTGTTTCAATATGTTAGCAGTGTCTAGCAAATAGAACCATGTATTACATACTTGTAATGTGAAATATTACGGTACAAGTCTAAGAAACATGTACTTAACACGTATCAGCTTGTAATTAAAAACGGTATCATTCGTGGGGCTGAGGAATTCATCAAAATTGTGATTTTGAAAGGTTGTAATTTTGGGGAGGTGAAAGAGGTGACATATGATTTATAATTTACATAACTGTGTCTTTAAATAAGCTGCTGCCTGTGAAAGTTTAAGCTGGCAGCTGTTGATTTCATCTTCTACAATGACAACTGCACATTTACTCTAGTTTAGTTAATTACCGTTAATTCTTTGAGTTGGCAAAACAACAAAAAAGAAATCTTGGATGTTGTCTGGTTAAGACGCTCACTCTTGGCATGATGGTGTCTATAAAAAAAAAAATAAAAAAACTTGGCTAGTTTTAAGGAAGAAGAAACACCAGTTTGTTTAATTTATGATGTTGGGAAAAACTGGCCCCTGTGTTTTTTACTGTTCATTAAAATAAATAAATAAATAAAAACTATAAATCTGGATCCCAGGATTCAGAACTGTGAAGCAGTCTGTTCTCTACAGTCTGTGGTGCAACGTTAACGTTAGCTTAAGCAGGGCAACATTTTGTGTGTCTTCAGTCCGATATTGAAAACACGCACAGCTTCAACTTTCTTGCAGTTTGTCATTATAAATGGCTAACTGTACAGCTGTTGCTAATGAATATAAAACAACTTTGCATGATTATGAATAATCACATTTAAATACCACTGAGCAATGCCAAGGATAGCACTAATATAACAGCTTACTTAATGGATTAAAGTAAGATAAATTGTTCCATTTTTCTATACAACTAGGCAAGTTTACTTTTCTCACTGGTTTAAAGAAAATCAACAAACAACTGCATTATTCTATGTGATTCTATAAATGCAGAAACAAAATAAGTTAGTGATTATAGTTAAATCTGCAGAGGATAAACAGTCTAAAATCTGTCAGAAATGGAACATAATATTCATAAGTATATTTTCATAAGTGTGTTATCATCTGTAAATAAGAATAGCTGTGATTTACTTAAGAATGAGTCATGCACAGAGGGGCAGATCTGCTTTGATGGAAGTCAACATGTTGCACTGCCATGTTTCTACAGTAGCCCAGCATGGACAAACCAGACACTGGCTCTATACAGCTCCTTGCATTTTAAGTCCACCACAGGTTCTCCTACACGCTACACAAGAGGAGGGTGAGAAAACGTGTTTGCAATCTGCAAGCTCACCACTAGACGCCACTAAATCCCACACACTGGTCCCTTAAGGTTGTTAATGTTAGCAAAGCATGAGCTAAGTAGCTAACTAATCTACATGAATTGTTAGCTAGTTAGTAAAATGTTAATATGAGCAAAACACTAGCCAACTAGCCAACTAAATAGCTATTTTAGTGTTTTGCTAACATTAGCTGACTTAAGATGTGACTATATGTCACTTATAAGGTCTCCCAGCAACATTTTTAGCCATCTTCAAAGTCTGGTTTTGTTTTCAATATAGATGAGCCTAGCACATAGCATAACTAAGTACAGGAAACAGGAAAGGCGAAAGTTGATTGGGGTTTCACCAGGGTACCAAGCTTGCTCAGCAGTTACTGGAGCACAGACCAAAAAGTACATGTGTGTACATGAAGGATGGTCGAACCCTCCAGGTTGTGCCTGATGCACCACAGTTATCACATGTTGGAGTTGAGGTGTATTAAAGTGAGTTAGTGCAGATTGATAAATCCTGGCGGGGGATGTTTGTGTGTGTGTCATGGCTGTCATGCAACCCTGATATATTCCTGAGTTGGGTGTCTGCAGAGTGTGTTTTTGATAGATGTGAGCCTACACAGTGTGTGTGTGTGTGTGTGTGTGTGCTGTCAAGGCGAACCTTCCTGCTTTTTACTGCTCTGTGTCTGATGTGTTGGAGATACATAAACATCGTAACACATAGTTAGGTGATTTGTGAACCTATTGATGGGATTTTGTGACTTTGATCTGTTTGCGTTGGTTCATGGTTCTAAAGTGAAGCTTGGGCTATAAACATCCAACAAATTGTCGGCAAAATATATACCTCTTTAGTGCAATGCGTATGTGTGCATTTC
Source organism: Lutjanus campechanus (assembly GCA_027495735.1). Lineage (NCBI taxonomy): Eukaryota > Metazoa > Chordata > Actinopteri > Lutjaniformes > Lutjanidae > Lutjanus > Lutjanus campechanus. The sequence continues at coordinate 12,223 of JAJHUR010114869.1, read as the reverse complement.
AGTGTGTGAACTGGCAAGGCACAGCTGTGGTTCTACTCATACACAAACAGTCCTTTCTGTGCTTTGGAAAGTTTGGACTTCTCAGAGTGTTATTGATCAGCCAAGCGGGCAACCCCACTGGGCCTCACTGACTTCTCAGCTATACTGTGCATTTGTGTGTGTGTGTGCAATCATGGGCCATGTGTGGTAGAGAGGAGAAAGAAACAGACATATATACTGCAAAGACATGGCATGTGTGTGTGTGTGTGCGTGCACATACCCCATTTAAGACATTAAATTGAGACAAAAGACAAAGGTTGCTCACTCTCAGTTCAGGGCTGATTTAAGAATGATGCCATGGAAACAGCTATAGCAAATAGGCCAATAAGAAATCTGGCAAACATTCCCCAAAAAAATCAATATTGGTGTTTTTACAGCACAATATTACATCCCTTGTTTCTTGTGTTTCTTGTGTGGAATTACATTTTTCCTGGCCAATCTTGGAGCAAAGAAGCAAAACGTATGTAAAGTAAATGTGAACTTTAGAAAACACACTTTTACCCCATTCAGTTTCATTTTTCTGTAATATCATTTTTTTTTTCGATGATTAGGGTTCAGGTTAAAATGCTACTTTTAATGATACCTTTGTTGTTTATTGTTATAGCAAACCTGGACTTTAAATTGAACAATATAACTGTTCACAGTTTAACTTAAATATATAAAGCTAAATTTACACAACTGTTTCACACGATAAATAAAACCTAATTGAACCACATGAACCTAATACTAACAGTACAGTGATACAGTGATATGGGTGGGAGAAAAAGCAATTCTCTCAAGTAATGAGATACTTTTTCTGATTCCTGTATTGATTTTTTAATTGCTTGATTGAATAGATTTTTATACATATAAATAACTTGTGCTTAGTCTGTTAGCTTAATGCTAACACATACTGGGAATTGTCATTAGTGCGCTAACTGGAATTAGTATTGCAATTGCAGTAATATTATCATAACAAACCGGCCCATTTTACTTCACTGTGTGCTGATACTTTCAGCCATACATTTCCTCTGATCTGTGGAATCAAACTAATATCCACTGATTTCACACTGCTAACTCAGTCTATTACTCTGTCTTCAACACTCCACACTGGAGAGCCACGGGAACCTCAAAGGGTCAAACCTCATACTCAAAATTCACAGTTTCAAAGTTCAATTTCACATGTGAAGGAATGTTAATTTAAAGGCTCTTTGCACTGCGAGCAGTTTTTAGGGCCTCTATTAACTTATTTTATTTATTATCTTCATATGACACTCGCTTGATGAGCAGGATCTGCTGAACTTGACTTCAAAAAGTATTTTATTTACTACTTTTATATGTAGTATAGAAAAGATACTGCTGAAATAAAACTCAAAGATGACTGACACGTGATGTGCATTGTTTTCAGAAGTTTGACTGATGATATACAGTGTCTCAAAGGGTAAACGTCAACTTTTTTTTTGCATGGTCTGCTGTTTAAAAGCAAACACAAATCGCAATAAATTGTAGAATAGCAGTACTGAAAGAAGTGCAATACTTATCCAATCACCACCCTGGTATTGTGACAGTATGGAACTGAGAGATAAGTGTTACTTCACAGCCGTAGACAGGGTCATATAGAGAGAGTGATGCTATAATGTCATGGAATGACACATGTGGTGATGCTCCTGTTGTAACCTCCACATCAGAGGCCAACTATATCAATAGACAGCTGTAGTGGCACCGAAAGAGGCACTGAAATCTGCGTTGCGAGCTGGTCCATTAGGCACCGGACGTATAGGAACCGGTGCCAAATTGCCATACTGGCAAGAAAGAGCCTTGACTAATGCTTTCATTCCTTTTCATTACAAAGACATTGTGCAGAGGATTCACTGTTGTATCCACTCAATATACTGTTACTCATGGTAGCCATTTTGTTTCTTTCAAATGCCTCATTTTTACATACACTAGTTAAGAGCATCTCTGACCATGCAGCCTCAGTCTCTGCTGCCTATTATCCAGTGAATTAGACTCCAAGGCTGATTGTAAGTTGCACTTTAATCTCCGTTTTACTCTAACTGGCCTCCATCTGTTACTAAAGGGCACGGGTGACAGCACACCTACAGCAACAAATCAAATATGCAGAGTTGCCAGACAAACACCGTGCCGTGTTTTGTAATATCAAAACAAACAGAGACCACAAGAGATCTCTATTAACCGATCCCTCCCCACTGGGCCTGAAATGACTGTGTCAATAGCACGAGGCTGGAGATAAAGGTCTGGTGGTACAGCTCAAGATTACAGGAGGGAGACAGGCTGACACGCTGAGAGAGAAAGAGTATTTATGTGCGTCTGTGTGTGATAGCAAAATAACAAGTGCAGGAGCGGAAGACGGATAGATGTAGGGAGGAGAGGGACAGATAGCGACATTAGCCATCCCCATTTCCCACAGCCTCTCATCTCATCCAACATCCCCCCCCCGATGCTGTCTGATCCGCAGCGAGTGTTGGGGTTAGGGGACATATTTTTTGCCTTTTCATCCTCTCGGCTTACCACTCAGCATATCAGAGCCCCGTTTAGTCATTCAGATTTTTTTCCTTCAAGAACACAGAAATGAAAAAGAGTCTAAATTAATCACATCAGATATCATTTTTCTTGCAGAGATTCTTTTTTTTTTTCCCCCAGTCAGTTTAATGATCTGCAGAGAGAGATTCGGGGTATTACAGGACACACAATCATCAAATTAAAACCCAGGGCAGGGATATTTGCTATTCGCATGACCTTTAAGTGGATATAAAAGAGGCAAAGCAGCTTGTGAAGCAGCAGGCTAAATGTTGGTCGTATCCTCTTAGTCATTGATCAGCTCCACCTCAGAAGCAAAGAGGTTGCATGAAAATCAGCCAACTCTAATGTATGAAAAATTAACTACAGCCTTCTATTAATCGATGCTAAAGACTAGAGTTATAGAGGAGTCAAACACATGCCCAGGTCAGGGTCTCACCGTGTAAATGACTCAAGACTGAGTCATGAAGCTGAGAGACAGGAAGCTACACATTGTCTGGCACTTGCAAGCTTTGTAACTTCGAAGAAATGAGCCACAATGTTTCTTATATCTGAATGACACAACCACCATATTTTAGTCAAAGAACAAACTGAACAAACGTGTATTTTAGTGAGCTGTTTTCCTGTAGGGAAAACAGAAATAGCCTATCTGCGAAAACAAACTGTCATACCTTCTTTTAAACAGAGATAGGGAAGACCAGGGGCAGTAGTAACAGGGGACAAATGTAACACATTCAGTTTTCTTGTAGTTTTACTGAAGTACAAACTTGAAACTATGACTTTTACCTCTAACAGAGTAGTTCTGTACTATGATATTTCTATTTTTACTTAAGTACAAGATCTGAGTAGGGGAGACCAGGGACAGTTGTACCAGGGTAATTGTAACATGCCTAATTTTTGGGGTTTGTAGTTTTTGTACTTAAATTGAAAGTTGAACCAATGGCTTTTAATGTAACAGAGTATCTCTACACAGTGGAATTGCTACTTTTACTTAAATAGAAGGTCTGAGTAGGGGAGGCCAGGGGCAATTGTAACAGGGGGCAGTTGTAACACACCCAAGTTGTTGGTAGTTTATAGTTTTTGTATTATAAACTAGAACCTGTGACTTTTACTCTTGAGTAGGGGAGACCAGGGGCAATTGTACATCCTCATTAGGATTGAACATTTTCAAGATATGAAGGTCACTTTATGCATGTGCAGTGTTTTTCCTCTGCTGTCTTAAGTTTAGTTGACAGCAAACTTAAACTTTTATCTCTAGGTTATTAGTTAAAAATTGACATGAACAAATTATGCTGTTATAGGTGTTGCCAGCTAGAAGATTTGAATATGGTTGCAAGGGCCACATGCCCAATGTTTGTCTATGCTTACATACTTTATTGTTAGAAAATGAACATATTTCACTCTATTTATATGTAAAATTACTTTTAACTCGATTCAAACAATTTAAATCTAGTTAAAGTCTAAATCTATCCTCTGCAAATAAATTAAAAATAAAAAATTAAATCAGGTTCAGGTTCAACAATAATGTTTTTTTCACTTGACTGGTCAGGCAGGTGGATCAGAAATCTATTTGCCTGAAGTCTTTACTTGCCTCTATACAAATTCACATGGTAACAAAGACTAAAGATAATGTCATGTTTAATAGAGCTGCTATAACCAATCAGGAAATAGTGAAAAATGTCCATCCCAGTTTCTCAGTGTCCAACATGATGTCTTTAAATGTCCTATTTTGTCAGTCCAAAACCCAAATATATTAAGTTTGATCTGAAAATAAACAAACAAGTGCTTGAAAGCAGTATTCTCTGCCATTTTTGCCTGAAAAATTACTTGAATGATTAATGAGTTATCAACATTTTTCATAGTTTAATTTGTTTTTATCACTTGACTGGTTTAACAAATGAGTTGCTAGGTTTTCTGGCCCACTGTGGTGTTTTCATTGCCCTGAGGAAGCCCTGGGAATAGACATTTGTTTTGAAGACATATGAGGTCTGACATCTAGGAGAATTTGAAGAAAAAAACAAACAAACAAACCAGAGTAACATTATTTTTCTCTGCAGCAGTAATGTGATTACTCTGAGGTGTGCTTCTGAGATTTTTTCAGTGTTACAACTGCACACTAACCCCACCAAGGGGACAACTGTAACACTGACTGCTTGCATTAAACTCAATAGCCTTGTCCTTATTAGTGAAAATATATCAACTGTGTTATTAATTAGTGCACATATATATATACCTCTCATGTCCAAGGATGTGTAGTGTGTTTCAAGTAGTCTGTTAGTTATGAAAGAAAATGTAAGAAATGTTACAGCTGCCCCTGGTCTCCCCTAAATTAACATTTCAGCAAACTCAACATTTCAGCAAACACAAAAACTGGCAGGTTCTTATGCCAAAAATGCAACAATATACAGTAACACCATCCTTTACTTCTCTTCTGTGTCAAAACATTTCGCAATGGCTCTGGGGAAGTTTTCACGTCAGCGTTTTTAGATTATTTCTCAGTGATGTGTCGCATAATAACTAAATCCACCCTCACAGGTAAGAGGATAGGAAAGGTAAATCATTCTGTGTGTTTCCAAAGGCGCCAAGCTCTCTTCAGTGCCCCGAAATCCGATTCCGTTGTTCCAAGTGGGGAGCCGTCTCCCTTATGGGCTGTCAATAACCCTCTACTGACCTTGTGAAAACACATTGACTATTCCCCAAAGTGAGCTTGTCTGGCTGCAACACAACGCACGTCCGCTCCTGTCTCATTCATCCGAGCGGTGGAGACTGGCCTAAAGAGCTCTGGAGTGTTAATGGCTATTGGTGGATGTCTGTGTGTGTATGTTTGTGCCATGTTTCAACACTCTTAACAACACAAATGCGATTTCCAGACAGTGAATTCAAGTGCAGCGCAGGTTTACATGCAAGGAAATTTGAGGAGATTTGGCTGAGATGCGCAAACAACTATCGGCCCATTCACACATTAATCTCCTGCTGTGATTTCATTATTCTCCTCAGAGCATCTATTCGTACCCCAAGTAGTCAAACTAACAGACTGAAACAGAAGTAGCCACGGGGATTGAATGATCCCCGGGTGGGTTTAGACATTATGACAGGAACAGAAGTGCCAGTGCCCGGGCAGAAAAGCTCCTGTCTCTCTTACAGTGCAGAGATTCGCCCGAGAGCCACATCACCAAACTCGGCGTGGTAACACTGCACCAAGCAGATGCACCACTCCTCATAAACCAGCCCATAGCGCAGCTGAGGGTTTGTGTGGACATACCTGGTTTTTATGCCGAGTCCCATCTTCGAGTTCAGAAGAGCTATTCATGATTCCCCATCGGTCATTTACCATCCTACGGAGAATCTGCGCATCACATCCGCCTGTTTGTTCCAGGCGACAGAGAATAAAGCCGCTCTTTTTGAAGTCTTTACCTGTGATTTAGCCTACTCCATGGGGGAAAAAATGGGTGTTTAACACGGAAAAAGAGAAGAAGGGAGGCACAACTACTTCTGCGACTCAGCAACCGCACAAATTACGCACCAAAATTCCTCCTGAGAGTCTCCTTATTATGTGGCCGGTATTCCAATTAAAAAGAGAATAAAAAAGGAGTGTTTACAGGCTCCAATGTTTGTAACTTGACTCACAAACGCAGCACAATTATAGTGGATTTAATAAAAACAATAAATAAATAAATAAATAAACAACCCAAAAATGATCCCGGGCGCAGTCCGTTTACTCCACAAATCGACAAAAATCTTCTTCGGCTCAGATTGCAAAGTGCAACCTGACCGTTCTGTCCATCCGCTAACGTTTCCAATACACTTTGGGACGCCAGGTTAGCCCAGACTGTGTCCAGGTAAAGACAGGATGGGATAGGGTCGCAGAGCTGCCGCGGTTCCTTTTACTCATTCACTCGCCGAGAAAGCTCCGATTCCGAGCCCAGGGGGATGGATAGAGCCTCCTTTATTTGTCTGGCTGGTATTTCACAGAGATGCCTTTGACAAGACGGGTACGGGGAGATTAGCGTGCTCCGCTTGTGTGCCGCACGGGGCGCTCCGTGCCTCCGACTGTCAATCAACTCGTCCCTTCGCTGCGCACGGCGCGCTCCGAGGCAGCGTTTCCTCCCTGTGCCGTCCTCCCCTCGACTGCTGTGCCACCGCCACCCCGCCTGCTACTTCACTTCCACCGCACCGCACCGCGGACCCTCCTATTCCACTGCAAGCTAAACAGCCGCAGATTGTTGCAAATGTATCCCTGATGTGTGTGAACAACAGACGCTGAAAAGCGTTAATGTAATGTAATAAAAATCCTCCCGCAAATCTACAAAAAGTTGCAACAAATTGGATACCTGATCGGGTTTAGTAATTATCTCAAAGTGTTAATGACTGGGTGTGACATCACCCAGCACATCTAATTTAGAAGTAGGGCTGCTTGTTTTGGGAGTTTAAAAGAGAGGAACCTCACTATAGTCGAGGAGAGATGAAACAGAATATTAAACTGAAGCAACTGCCTCATTTATTTCACAGAAATCAGATTTAAAACCACCAGAGCCCTTCCCCGGATTCACGCACAGTTTATCTGAGGTGAGCCCTGACATCATTGGGTATTGGTTTGTAGAACTCAAGGTCGAGACTTAATGTAAAACGACAATGTGAGATATAAAGTAAACATTCACTATAGCTCCTTCTGAGCAAGGTTACAGCATTTCTCCATTTTATAAGCTCTGACTTTAAAATACTAAAGAATAATAGGGGAGACCAGGGACTGTTGTAACATCAGGTTAGTTGGAACACTGTCAGTTTGCCCAATCAGAAAAGAGCTGAAGTGATGTCATCATCATTTCCTTTTTGAATTCACAGGAGACTCTGTTGTGTCTGTGAGCAACATTTTTAGGATACTGTAACTAAAAAAAAAAAAAGATTTCCAAGTAAAAAACATCTTTTAATCAACATTTTTAAAGTGTTCATTGTCTTGCAGAAGCTTACGTAGAAGTTTTCCTTGTTTAATTTGATGCAGTTTGCTATGTAATGGCTGTTTGTGGTGAGGTCACATTAAAATAATGATTTTATTGAAGAATGAATAATTCTTTCTTACATTGGAGCAAATTACCTCACGTTGTTACATCTGTCCCTAGCTAGTGTTATGACTCACCTAAGTGGTGGGGTAGGTTGTAAATACAGAGCTAATTTTTCGCTTTGGTCACCAAGTGCTTTACACACACATGTCCTGGTGAAAAAAA
>JAJHUR010114866.1:1503-47175 GCA_027495735.1 Lutjanus campechanus | reverse complement strand
GTTTCACTGTTGCCGGAAATATTCAGCACACTCCTCAGCAGAAATACCAAGTTAGCAGGAGAATAAGTTCATAAGAGTACTATAGCAGAGAAAATGCAGCCAAAAATACCACTTCCAGCGTTACTTGTAACGGCTCGTCCTGCTAAACAGGGAAAGAAAAGAAAGCCGGAGGCAGAAAAAGGCTGTGATGAAAAATGCTCTGGATAAAGCTAGAGGACAAACCAGAGTCAACATCGGTGCAGCCTTTGAGCAGTGGAGACAACTGAGGCATCTGAAGGGCCTGAAAAGTGCTGCAGAGGTTGCTGTCTTTCTGTTGGACAGGTAATTATTTGTTTTGCTTCAGGGGGATTTGTTATTTTCATGAAATATGTAACGTTTGCCAACTTAGCTGCTTTTGTAGCTCGTATTAGCCCATTACTAACATTAGCTTCTCTGTCGGTGTAAGCCGGTGGTCGGTACATACTGCTTATTTAATTTATAGGATCTGTGCTTCCTGCACGGAGCATTGAGCGTTTTTACTCGACGTGGGCGTGGTTTTGGACGGAGCACTGACGGGAGGGGGAGGAGGTGGTGGAGCTTAGAGGACGTGCCACTTTTAAATCTTGCTAGCTCTCCAACAGCTCTCTCAACATTACCAACTATAGCTTTAATCTTGAAAGTAGTAACTCTAGCTAGATGAATGTCGTGGAGTAGAAGTATAAAGTAGCATCAGTAGCAGGGAAAACAAAGCGCAAATACCTGAAAATAACAGTACTTAGCAGGACTGTTTCTCGCTACGTGGTTGCATAGGGCTCCTTAAGCGACCAGGAGGCCACCAAGCAGTGATGATTTGAGTTCAGTATCAGATCTGCCACCCGCATTAGTTAAGTTTTTTTTTTTTTTTTGGTGGTCAACTTGAGATATTCGATTTAAAATTTCAAGAAAAAAAATAAAAAGATGTTAACAATGTTTCACTGATCCATTTCTTTGTAAAGTGCACCAGATTGATGCATTTGAATGTTAAATGTATGTCCAGACCCATTTAGAGTGTTTGTAAACCACCTAGTTCAACCAAATGGAGCCCCCAGGCAACATTTTGCATAGGGCCCCCCTGGCTCTGGCCCTGAGTTACGTTCTACCACTGTTAAACACAGGCAATATCTGATTAAGTCCACTGAGAGCAGTGAGGAGAGAGTTTCCCATTTTATTATACTGACTTTTCAACAGACTTTTTTCACAGTAGCCACAGTGATATGAAATATCAGGGTAAACACAGGTGTTACCAATGATACTAATTAAAGCTCCCTTACATAAAGTGGAGCAGAGTTTTTCCAATGAGCCAACATGCACTATAGCAACACCCTGAATCTTTTTGACCTGAATGGAAGAAAACTTTAATTAGTATGATTCTGCAACACCTGTGTTTATCCTGCTATTTCATATCAAACCGGCTGCTGTCAGAAGGCTCTCCTGTTATTTTATCAGCAGGACTCTCTGCTCCATTCAGCTCCTCTTCATTCACATCATACCTTCCCGAGACTCGTCAAACCCGCTGCTGTGCTCACTGCGCATGTCCTCTGCCTCTAAACTGATGCTGCCTGCCCGCCTGCCTCGGGACGATGCTGCGGGAGGAGGAGGAGGGTCCGCTCCCTGCAGCTCCACCCTCAACTGCAGTGCGCAGTTTAAATGGTAAAGCTCTGAATGAGACGGGGGTCATTTGGACTGTTCGTTTTTGGAGTACCTCGTCCACGCCGGTGTCTCCAGACCCTGACTCTCCAAATCCAAAACCTCCCCTGAAAACAAAATTTCTTCACATTATGTAAGTATATTATTTATTTTCTGCGGAGTTTTACAGGTGGTGATGCTCCGGTGCACTTGTCAACCCTATCTCATTTTGCAAACTTAAGTTGCGATTGAAGAAGAGCAGTTTATGTTATTTTCTTTATGACATGAAACATGATGCTAAAAATACTTAGTATTCATCAGCTGGTTTAACATTATTTTAAATTGGCGTTAGCTTGTTTGCTTACTTTTTTTTGACGGTTTGCAATTTCCATCACTTCTTTGAATTACTCATTGAAGAAAATGTGTACACTTGAGTTCCAGACATGGGCTCAGATCCACAGTACATTATGCACTGAGTTCATCAAAACTTGTCATGTATACAGAACTGTATTTAATCAAGTGTATTAGGCAGTGAACTGCTTGTAAACGCTGCAAAAATGATGTTGCATTCACAGCACTATGCTGCAGTAACCCATATAGTAAGGACGTGGAAGTTATGTCTGAATATCTCAGTAAAGACACAGGCATGCGTTTAACCATGGAGTTTCCTGTTTCCCAAATATGGGTACATAAAGCTGCATGTCAGGCTGTTGTGGCTGAAGATGCAGACACTACAGTGAGAAATGAGTCCTGACAGTTTCACACATCACCAGTGAAACCAGTATCAGTACTGGCTTTGAAGGAGTCTAATCTTTCATGATAGATTGTTTGTTCTCTCTATAATTATGGACATTAATGACTAATTTTTGCCTACATGTGTCAGTTTATTAGCCCATTTAACTTCATTTAACGACATGCGTTCCATGCATCTTTGAAAAAGAAGGAAGATATGTGTTCAGGGTCTATTTGTTCATCATCTTTGTATTTAAATGGACAGTCCTGCAGGCGAAGACCAAGCTGGACCTTTTCTCTAATGGGACAAACCATGTGTTTGTCATTAGTTTATTTTAGTCTCCATAATTAAATTATTTCCGTGCTGTTATCCTAATCATTGTACAAAGGGACGGCAAACCTAATGTGTCAGGGTTTATTAACAAAGATGATAACAGGAAGAATGTTTGTGAAGCGGCCGAGAGAGGAAATGACTAAAATTATTCACAGGCCCTGCGGGTCAACCTCTTTCACCCACAAATAAAAAGGTCACTTAGTCCCATGGGTGACATTTCCACTGGTTTATTATTATTTTGAATAGAGATTCTAAAATAAATGAATTATAATTTGACACTTTGAGATTTGTATTAATTTTTCCTCTCAGCCTTGTGTAAGAGTCCAGGATTTAATGATAGTGAAGACAGTGATAATCTAAACAGAAATGTGATACTGGGTTGAGTTGTTGGTTTGCACTGAACTGAGCAGTCAGTTTGTGTGCTGCACAGAGTGTGCAGCATGTATATGTGAGTTAGAATTATTATTATCTTCAGTCATTTATGGTATGACTGTGAGCACATTAGAATTCATAATGTTGTATGGGTAGTTTAATCTCATGGCAAACAGAGCATGTGGTGGATGTGAGCCCATGTTGTCCTGTAATATTTCCAGTCAGTCTGTATCAACCTGTCATCCTGTCAGCCCCACTTCAGACAGCTGTCTTCAAGACACACTGGCTGAGCACAAACCTGTGTTGACACAACAGAGAAACAGAGAGGGAGAGGAGGCTTTACAAAGTTATTAAACCACAGTGGTGAGAAAGTGAAATGAGCTGAGGAGGAGGACATTGATTGGCTGCGCACACTTTAGCATGGGGAGGGAGGGGGTGTCAGGAAAACTCTGTTTACTTTTATCTGCAGAAAAAGCCGATCATCAAAGCATCAGCTGGTCCCTTCCTTGTTTCCTCAGAAGGCTGCTCGGCTCACTGGACTTATCCGCCGGCTCTGCAGTTTTTGAAGTGAATGGGAAGTGTCTGACTCTGTCTCCCAGTTAATATTTATGTAATATCTTTTTTGTAGTTTCTGGGTGGTTTGGTTAGGCTGCTCCCCAGGGTACATTTATAGGCTTTCTCAGGAGGCTCAGTGGCACGGTTTTTACATAGTTCCCACTCAATTAAAGTGTGTGTCAGGCACAATGTACAGAGGGATGGAAGAGAGGGAGAAGTAACAGCCATTGGACAGAAGTGACTCACTGTCTGTAATCCAGGAACCACTAAGTTTCTCTACTCAGTATTCCAGAGGCCAATACAATTAGACACAACATGATATGGTTGAAGATAGGGATGAAACAATTATTGGTTTCACAATAAACCATGATAAAATTCATGATGATTATAATTGGTGTTTCAAAATTTAAAGCTGCTACAAGGAACTTTCCTATTTTGTTATTTTTGTGTCCCCTTTGGACAAAAGCAGTAGTGTTTCCACCATATTAATCACAATATATAAATCAAAAATAAAATTATCTATGCTTCTTCTTCACTGGCTAATGTACTACTCACTTTAACTTTGTCTGGGAAAATGTAAACACAGGCTCGTTTTATGTCATTTTAAGGAGAATCTGACCCTGTGGCTACCATCAAGAATAACCAGCCAACAGAAATAGCCAGTCTTCTCGAGGATGGCCTTGTTTGCTTATGTAGATCATATAGAGGCATCAGTATTAAACTGAGACTGTTTCATAATCAGTTAAAACTCCTTGTAGTAACTTTGATTAATGAAAAAATCCATCTAAAACAACATGTTACTGTCTAAGATCACCATGTTTTAGTCATAGTAAATACTGTCTAGAATCAACCAAAGTTAGCAACAATCTCCCAGATGCTGGTGTAGCTATGTGGATTTGTTTTGCATCAGTGAAAACAGTGACAAAGCAAGGGACATGGTGCCATGTCAATTATTGAGAAGGTTTCAACATAAAAAGAGGCAAAATTATGTCATTGTGTGTATCAGTACTTTCTGAATATTTTTAGCACATTTTAACAATACTATACCACGGTGATACTGATAACCATGGTAGTTTTGATCACTATAATCATGATGTGAAAATGTCATACCATTTTATCTCTAATCTAAGTTTACTGTTGGACTCACCAGACAAGTTTTATCTATTGGCACATAATTCAGACATATAATCCACAACATGGTGATAACAGATATAGATAGATTGCATCTACTCCTATTTGCGTTTCACAGCACCTCCTTCTGTAGGTCCCAGACACTTGCTCATACTTTAACCACTGCCCGTTGCATTTAAAAATGCATGCCACTAGGGGCCCATGTGAAGCACAATTGTTAAAGCCCCGGGCCCCCCTCAGGCTCGCTGCCTAGCTGTTATCATTTTGGAGTAAACGACGAGGCCAGCAAGAGACATACTATTCCCTATATGGGCTTTGTTTGGGAGTTCACTTGCCTTGCTGTTTAGGTCCACAGAAAAGAGTCCTGCTCCAGAGAAGGGGCCCATATATGGTCATCACAGCACGAGACTGAAGCCTCCTCGCAGGGAGACAGGGAGGAGAGGGAGAGGGAGATGGAGGGGGAAAGACATGGAAAAAAAATGGATGTTGTCAATTAAGCACTGACCTAATGATCGAGTATGAGTAAATGCCAGTGAACATTAATGCTTTGTGGATATTTTAGATAAAGCTGTTGAGAAAATGTGCCAGTCTTTGTTATGCTGAGTTAATTAAAATCAATTTCCCAGCCTCAATCTTTCTATCTAAATTAGGGAGGGGAATTGTTTGTGCGTGTCCCTTGTGGTGTGTGTGAAAGTGTAGGGTCGAGAGGGCGTGGAGGTCTGTGAGAATGACTCGGGAACTCCCCAATGGACGGAACATGTTAACTCTTTAAGTTACAAACACAAGCAGGAGGCATCTTTAGTAGCACGTTCCCTATACCAGGAGACTCATCACTTACTGCAGTATTTAGTTAACGCTGTGGACACTACTGTTGTCTTCATTCCAAAAGAAAAACAGGATACTAGCAGCAGGGTTTTTATTTATGATGATGTGTGTGATATAAAAATTGAGTTGTGAAATGTTTCTGTATAGTATAATTGATGTATCACTGCAATACTTTGTAAAATGTTAACATTGTGTTGAAACATCATTTCTTGCGCTCTCATTTTTGTTTTTTCCTGCCTTGTTTTGTTCCCTCTTGCCTCTGTTCTTTACTACATTACTTCCTTCCTTCCTTCCTTCCTTCCTCCCTTACTTACACCTCCCTTACCACCTCCCATCTTTGCTTCCATGGTCATTCACTCCTTTACAACATCCATTTCATTTGTCCCCTCCAATAGTTGGCCCTCCACCTTAACCCAAGATGTCCAAGAAGGCCCCAGCCGAGGACGAGAAGTTCCTCTTTGTTGACAAAGACTTCCTGAACAGCCCCATGGCTCAGGCTGACTGGGCGGCCAAGAAGCTGGTGTGGGTCCCATCGGAGAGGCATGGCTTCGAGGCGGCCAGCATCAAGGAGGAGCATGGCGACGAGGTGCTGGTGGAGCTCGCTGACAATGGCAAGAAGGCCACAGTCAATAAGGATGACATCCAGAAGATGAACCCACCCAAGTTCAGCAAGGTGGAGGACATGGCCGAGCTCACCTGCCTGAACGAAGCCTCCGTGTTGCACAATATCCGTGAGAGGTACTTCTCTGGCCTTATTTATGTAAGTATACAGTAAAAACAAGTATACACAATGCACAATAATCCACTCACACCCTGACAACCTGTAACAACATATAGATATTTGTAAGTAAACAGGACTCCCTCTGCACAGCCAGTCTCAAAAATCAGGTGCTGGTCGGCCACAGGAACATCTCAAATAAAATGATCAGAATGAACCTCCGCACACTGAATTGAGTTGCTGTGATTTTATTTATCCGGAGCAAACAACACGTTTTGCCCGTGGCTTCCTCAGGTTGTGCTGAGGGAACCTGAGGAAGCCACAGGCGAAACGCGTTGTTCGCTCCGGATAAATAAAATCACAGCAACTCAATTCAGTGTGCAAAGGTTCATTCTGATCATTTTATATAGATATTTGTATTTAAGCATCTATTAGGATTTTCTATTGATTGTCTAAACCCTAAGCCGAACTTGAACTTAATCTAATCTTAATTCTTATATCAAAATAAAATTTGATACAAATACTAACCCCAAATATGCCTCATATTTGTGGATTTTACAGTATTTCAAACTTTATCATTGGTTTCTGTTCCTGACTTTAAGTCCTCCACATTATAAAAACACAAGAAAATAACATTTTTCCTCATTGTCTTTCCTCTCAGACATACTCCGGCCTGTTCTGCGTGGTGGTGAACCCCTACAAAATGCTGCCCATTTACTCGGAGAAGATCATTGACATGTACAAAGGGAAGAAACGGCATGAAGTCCCCCCTCATATCTACTCCATTGCTGATAATGCCTACAGGAACATGATGCAAGGTAGGATGTTTCCACCGCTCTTGCCGCACTGTGATTTCTGTGATTCTGTGATTTTTCCCCTGATGGAGCAGCAGTATCATTTCTGGTCCTGTCTTTGTCGAGTGTTTTTTGGTATCCAAGTGCGTGTGTTGTGATGCAAATCATATCATCTAGAAATCAAATCATATATACTAGTGATTATCTGGTCAATTATCTGGCATTTTGAGATACTTTGCTATTTGTTTTGATATTGGAATTATTTACTGGTCATCAACTGCCCTGCTCTCTAAATGTCGGCATTGGCCATTGAAAAACCCATATCGGTTGACCACTAACATAAATTGGAAACGTAAAAAGTGTTCCAGAGTTTTGTCTTTCTAGCTGTAAAAGCTTTGTGATAGAATGACAACCTATTCAGAGTTATGGTTGAGAACAGCCATATGCCATGTCTGTCTTGAGAATGACCATGGCCCACCTTTGGGTAAAACCAAGGACTGTAAAAGTGTCTGATCAGTATATGTGTACTTGGTAGACACTTCACCACTGGCTAGTTAATGATGTTACTGAATAAATAACGTGTGCCAATTGTGCCTCTAGATCAAAGAGAATCAGAAAATAGTCTTAGTGGTGGTGTAATTAAAGTTTTTACTGTGAAAAAGTATGGACCTACCATAAAAAACTGCTTTTACAGTGGAGTTTGGGTCAATAATACCAAAAGAGCAAGATAAAGTGTCTTAATGATATGAAATGTGACAGATGTCTGACATACATTCCCTGAAGATTCAGTAAGGTTGTTATTTGAGGTTCATCCACTTTGATTGAAGCAGACTGAAAGGACCCCTGTTTTCTTTCATTTTTTCTATTCGACAATGCCAAAAATGGCAAAGACTTAGCATAATTGCTTACCTTACTTGCTGTAGGGTATGGGCTCCTAATAGCTAAAAAGTTATATGGTTTTCTTATTTTATGCATTTAAACTGGCAAAAACCTGAAATTTATATTTATTACCAGTCAAATTTGGTGGTTGTTTTCACTCAAGAATGACGCAGGAGCAAAGTACCCGTATGGGCTCCTCTCAACCATTCTCTGCCCAATCCTGAAACTGATCAAATCAAATAGCTCACTGACTGCTTGACAGCTCGGACAAGTAACTAAGCCTCTTCTGGTTTCATGTGATATCTGTCAAATTGAAGTGTTGTGTGGTAGCTTGAAGAGCTTGGTGTTAGGAAGCTGTGCTATCAGCTGTTAAAAGTCTCACTTCTGTCTGAGTGATGACAGCCAGCAGCATTTAGCTCTGTCATATTGACAAAGCAGTTAATAAAAACCACAAACTGGCCTACGCTGTCAGGCTTGAGAGTTTCAAATGCAGAACTGTGTTTATTATTATTGCACAGTCTAAAATCAGTCTCAGAGCTCCACCTGTCTGCCACCAGTTCATCACAAAGTAATCTGGTTACAGAGAATGAAAACAAACGAGCACAAAAGACTGTTTTATGGCCTATTTGAGAGTCAGTGTCTTGTAGAGGTGACGATTGTGGCCTTGGCAGAGTCGTGCTTACAGTAAATGGCTCTTGGCTGCAGTGGTAGGACTTTAGAGCAGCTGGTTTCCCATAGAATTGGTTTCTCGTGCTTCCAGCGGGTCATTCATGCCCACTGGACTTCATGTTGACGTGAGGATGATCTCTCAGAGGAGTTGACATCTGGATTGAGAGATGGGTGGAGGGCAGTAAAACGTTTCCTGTTTCAGCCTCTCCTCCCTCATTCAAACTTTTTTTCTCTTTTGGTCAGTATAAATACCAAAGATTTTACATGAGTTTAAAGGTCCTTTTAAATGGGTCTGATTCCTTTAGTTTGAAGAGTTTCCCGATGAAGCAGGATGTTTGGACAGGACTTATGGTTAAATTAGAAAGTAATTGTTTAGAGAGCTCCAAAGAAAGTGGGATTATCCATCCAATCATCCAAAACCATTCTGCCCAAGTCTTCTGGTAGCAAAGAGAGCTCCCAAAACTGACGGTGTGCTTGCTGCAGACATTGAATACACACTCAAACTAATAATAATGCTGCTAATTCCAGCTACCCAGCTACAAATTGACTGAAGAAATTTGGATCACCCCAAAATCAATGATCAAATTCTACTGAATGTGTTTTTTGTGCACTAGTATCCCAGACTCTTAGTATAGGATAAGTGGGGGAAAAAAGCATTAGATTGCCCAAAGGCCTGGGCATCTTTGCAGCGCTACAGTGCTGTCAATTATCAGAAAACTGCAGCTTCTGTGATTTGGATATTGTATTTTGCCATATTATTGTTTTGATAATATGTCAAGTAATTGTGCAGCCCTATTAAAATATTGTTGATGTTTTGCATATATGTGGTACTGATAGAGATAGGAGAGAATGAGAATTGAGAAAACCTGAGAATGTGAGGACAGTGACAACAACAACATCTTATAAATTGTCAAGTCTCTTTCAGCACATTCAGGGTTTCCACAAACTTGTCACTTATCTCCTCATCAGATGCCCATAATATGCTGTATTGTAAGTCTAGCACCACATAAGAACACACAAGTTTGATGCAATATTTTCTCAACTTTTTTCATCAGTTTTATTAGATATTTTTGCTACTGTGAGCCTTATGCTGCCTCTCTAACCAAATGGACAGTACTGGTAGAAATATATTATTATAATATTTAGTACTACTATATAGATATCTGATTCAACATAAGTATGAGTGAAAAAAAAGTATAGCCTCTGTAATGTACTTAGAGTATAAAAATAAACATTTGCCTTCTGAAGGACATTTCTACCAGTTGTTTCTATGCAAAATGAACTGAACCTCATCTTTTCTCCACTGTCGAGTTTGTGTGCACTATAGAAACAGTTGCATTCTTAGACATAAATTATGAAAGACCCAAAGTAGATTTAGTACATTTATAAAGACAATGCCAAAATAATTCAGCACATTAAATGGGATCTTAACATTTAATCTGATAATTCCTTTAAAATACATAGGTATTAACTTTAAGAGGCCACCTAAGAAATACCACTTGAGGCTCAAATGTTAGCTTGCAAGTGTATCTGGACACACATGAATTGCTTCTGTGTGTGTTTGTGTGTGTGTGTTGAGGTTAAAATGATTAAGATGAGGACGAGCAGGAAGTGACAACACCAGGACAGTAGTTAGCAGTAATATATTTCAATGTATTAGATCAATCATTCAATCAATAATTTTTTCTTTTGAATCATTGCATGCAGTCTTCCCAACATTAATGTGCAGCAGGCTGGTGCACAGGAAATGATTGTGTTTACCGCTAAAGCTATGATGTGTAAACAAGTTGTCACAAGTAAACAAGAAGGGGGAGGATTGATTTGTTGTTTGTGAGGGTGTTTAGATTACACTTGTTCAGCACAACCCTGCACAAGAACGCATACAGCTGCAACTCCGAGACCATTTTCAGTTTATGGTAGAATCACACACTCGTTACTGCTCAGGACACTGTGTGCACATGAAAAAGAGTGTGTCTTGATTTGCTGTGTTTATTTCAGACTAAACATAGCGTAGTCTTGTGATTTATGAAATGACAATTATGTTAAAGCTCGAGGACCACCCATTAAGTTTTCAACTTAAAACATGGCTTTGAACTGCTTTTTAGAACCAAGAAAGACAATAAGGTCAGCAGCAAAAGTGTCAGCATTGTCAGATAATACACGCAAAAGAGAGGATAAAGGCAAACTATTAAAGGGAAGTAATAAAAACCTAATGATAAACTATCACATAAAAGTGAAAGGAGAAATATGTAATACTTTTACACTACTAAATGATAAAACGACAACAATATGTCATCAGACATTAAGGAAACATGTCAAGTTGAAATACTGGCTTCTCTGACAGCAACACTACAGCCAGCATATTCTCCTTTGAAATTTCCATTCTGATGCAGAACGTTTGTTTTTGGCGTGGCCTGTGTGACACCTGTTTCAACTTTATTCACTTTACATGGAATTAAAATTTGTCTACAAAGTTTGTCCACAACAACCCAAAGATATTCATATTTACTGTCAAAGAGGACTAAAAAAACTGTGCAATGTAAACATTAAAGAAGATGGAATCAGAAAATTTTGACTTATTTTCTTTAAAAAATGCTCAAAGCAATTAATCAGTTATTAAAATATTTGCAGATTAACTTAATAGTGGACAGGTAAATGTTAAATTGTTGCATCTCTAGATATTTACACCGTTAAACTGAACAAAATTAATTGAGAAGGTAGTAAAGCCGGCAGTCACTGAACTCCGGAGTGTGTATTTTGTGAGCGGTGGGCTTTTGTTTTCGGGATAACGGGCTTAACTTTACATTGACAGACAATTGGTGGAGTTATAAAAAGCACAGACAACCCAAGGTTTAAGTATGGAGAATTCGGACTGCAGTATTAAATGTTTTAAATGCTAGAGTGTTACATATTTCACCTTTAAAGATAAATCACCTGTTGCTTTTCATCCAGACTTAGGCACAGTCAGCAGGGACCGTCAAATATGACTTCAAATTTCTGTAACTGTTCAGATGTGGTAAGTTAGTGTCACTAATTTGCGAGGTTTTGAAGAGGGGATTAGCTACAGGTTGTGATTTACTCATTATGGTCAGTTTTTTAACAGACAAGCTTGTTTTTGAGTTTTGAAGTTGTTTCAAAGAATGATGTATTTCCAAGATCTGCAAAACTTCAGGATGGTCTGACAATCTTAATGTAGTTTAAGTGCTTCAAGAGTCCTCAAATGCCAAAAGCGTGAGACTAAAACTGTATGTCTATTAACCCCGTTGGAGCCTCTGTTGTATAACATTGTGGCTGGCAGTGAAGGAATTGTTATTGTTGATGCATTAATGGGATTTCCCATGAAGTAGTGACTAATGATGCAGGATGTTCTGCACTGAGAGTGCTACAATATGAACAGTTCACATGTTTGAGTGGAAGTGGTGCATAACTAAAGAAAATCCAGATAACACTCACTAAGCTTCGAAACATTCTTCCTGCAGTCTTGGCTGAGATCCCATTCCTCCAAAATTGTGCTTCAGTCTTTGATGTCCAGGAGATAAAAATATGAAAATCCCACAGGGAGTTTGCTGTCCCCTGCAACAGATGACTGATGCGTTGTTTTCTGTGCTCCCAGTGTATTTACAACACATACTGGACAGGTGTAAAGACCATCTTATCAGATTTTGGATCTTACTTGACACGATTGAGTCAGTGTCACAAAAATATTCTTAATATTTTGCAGTGACAAAAAACTAGCCCTGCTCTCTGACTCTCTGTCGCAAGACAGTGTTGTTTTTGGATGTTTTACAAAAGCTCACAACTCTGGCCACCGCTCTCTCTCCCTCTCTCCATCTGCCTTAATTAGGAAGTGCAGAGAGGGAACAGGCTGCATGTTGTCTGTGTTCGTAAGGAATGGAACCAGTGGAACAGCATCCATGCTAGTTTACAGTTCAGGACTGGCTGCACACTGCAACCAGGGTTGGGTCAGATTAGTTTTAAATGTAATCAGTTACTGAATACTAATTACATGACAACTTGAATCCATTTTTTACAAAAAAAATGTTTTCTAATCTGAATATGTTTGGATTTGGATTACTTCCAAATCAAACACTGAAAATGTTTGGCCCATACTTTTTTTTTTCTTTAAAAGCATAAAATGCAACCTTCTAAAACAGTTTATATACTCATATAAACGTATAGACATAATCCCTTTCAATCATTACTTATAATCCACTAGAAGTGTGTGGTGGTGTCAGTATCTGCAGAGATCCTGCCTGTATTTCCTTATTCCTCTTTTTTTTTTACTTTGGATGCTTTACTAACCCCCAAAGTTGGTATTTCACATCCTGGCATCTTTCAGGTGCATTTACAAACAGCTCAGACAAATCCTGCTGTCATTTTATGATAAATTACAGGAAAAAAGTTTACAGATTTCTTTTTTTAAAATTTTCTGTAAGAATCAAAAATGTAATAAGGTAATTCTTGACAATGTATCTATAATCTCTTTTCAAATGTAATCTGGGCTGAATATAGTGCCCTATTTTTTTGTAATCTGATTACATAATCCCATTTACATATAATCTATTACTACCCAACCCTGACTGAAATTATGTTGTTATGTTATGTTATGTTATTTATTTATTTATTTATGTTATCTTATCTTATCTTATCTTATTATGTTATTTTCAGTTATCTTTTCTCCCCATAGTCTCTCACGGGTGATTTTGGAGGATATAGTTACAAAATAGCCTTACATGGACTCAGTGTATTCTCCCAGGAGTATTTTTGGAGAGAGTATAATGACTCAATGCTCAGCACATTCAGAATTGATCTTCATGGTTACAAATCAAAGTATATGTGGGAGTTACATGTTTCTTTAGACACAAGGGAGCCTTCACAAAGCAGACAGCCTCCTCTAATCCTTGAACTGAGTCCCAGCGTTAGATTGATCTTTATTCCAGGAGAAAGGCTTGTGGTTTCACATACGGTATGTACAGTAGCGCAGTAGTTATTGTGCATGACTGTGCACACACACTCAGGTCAAATAGAGTGCTTGTAATACATATTTGTGCTTTGGTTAGTGTGGATTCCTTTGGTTTACCACATGATTTTCATGCTTTTATAAGTCATCTGGGCACTGACACACTGTATATTTGTGAATTAGTTATCATAAAATGTGTCTAACACTAAAAACCTCCTTTGTTTCCACAGATCGTGAAGACCAGTCCATTCTGTGCACGTAAGTAAAAACTTTGTCATCTTTCCGTTTTCCTAGATATCACATTAATGCTTGAAGGAAGGCTGCGTGTGTATACGTGTGTATGTGTGGAAGAACAGTTATATAATGCTTGTGTAAACACACAGTTAAACAAATGAAATACTTCCCTGGTCTCTCAGCACACAGCTTCAACTAGCAAGAAATCATTCATAATATGACAGTGAAACCAGGAGGTTTCTGGCTGGATGCCGAATGCTTTAGTTTGTTGGATTATCTTGCAGTGAATTGTGGGTTGTAGCCAAACTGGATGAGTGTTAATGCGTCCGCAGTGCTCCCAGAGGGGCTGTGGCCTGGTTCTCCTCTCAGACCCTCGGTCAGGAAGTATGCCCTGTGTCCTGATTGGAGAACCAGATTAGCTCTCCAAATGTTTGGGCTCCATTTTGTTTATTTTTTTTCAAACTAATTATTGAGAACTTTGGCCGGGGCATCCAGGGACAAACAATGTGGCAGTAACAGCTGATCTTTGGACTGGCCTGAGCTTAACCTTAATTCATAGAAAAACAAATCTAATACATCAAGTAATTTATTTTTCTTTCCTGTTTAGGTGACCTAATGGTCTCTGCATAGTGTATGATTTAGAGCTCAAGATTCAAAGACTTTTATTATCATTATACAACACAGGGCTGTAACAAAATTAGAGGATCAGGAAATAATTCTGTAGTGCATTAATCAGTGTCTGATATATGCCTATATGATTTTTTTTAACAGAACATGACACTGATTGTTTTTATTTGCTAGCTTTATTTATAGCTTTTATGTATATTTGATCCTTTTTATAAATTCAGGTTTCTTTAATCGGTCATTGGTAACATTAACAATCAATTAATCAATTAATCAATTAAGTGTTATTTTTAAAAAACAAAAGAAATTACTTATTCCAGACAATACTAAATCAGAGCTTTATTTCCTGACATCTACTATGAACCATATAAAGTAAAGGCCTACATATTAAACACACTTGAATATCAGATAACATGTGGACGGGACACAAAAATAATCTATATTTCAAATCTTTATTTGATAGTAGATCAATTAAATTTTACTTGATCAATCAAATTTTTAACAACCCATCACTCATCGATTGATCATTATCATCCCGAAAATACATATATTTTGTTCTATCTTTGTTTTTTATTTATAGTTATTATAATTATTAAAAATACTGGTGAGGGTTTACAGTTTGAAAGTTTGATAACATTATGAATATTAAAGTTGTGAAATATCCTGACTCCATTACATATCTTTGTCACAAGTGTTTTTGAGAAAACATTTCAAATAATGTGTTTTATGCACTTCTATAGTACCCTATATTCTGTGTATTATATTCAGTAAACAAACAAAGAACATCAGCAAATACATCAATATCAGAATTTTTTTAACTTCCTAATATCTGTATTTGCATTGGCCCCAAAAATCTAAAGTTTTCTTTATTACTTTCTTCTTGTAGAAACTATTGCCACTTAGGTCACTCTTTCTAATTTTCCACTCTCACATACTGTACATCTCACTGGCTCATGTTCTATGTTTATCTCTGTCCACTTACACTTAAAATTTACTGCAGACTCACATCATCAGAAGGATAACTTTGGCGACAAGGACTTTTATGCACTAAATCAAAGTATAGACCAAATATGAGCAGCAAAAATTAAACAGTACATGTCACTGTGCAGCTTAAATGGACCTACAGTGAAGTGTTCTTCTCTTGGTCAATTACAGTCATTTAAATTGTCTGATTAGCATCAAGGAGCCGGTAAAGCTTCACATACAGAGTGCAGTATTTCCCAGGGGTGAATTATGAATTACAACTACTCAAATTACTGTATTGAGGTCATTTTTGTGGGTTCTTGTAGCTTTAGAGTACTTTCCCAGGTCTGTAATTTTCCTTGTACCTAAGTGTGCATTACTCTATGTAATCCACTTCAAAACTGTGAAAGCTATGACAAACCGACAAAAAAAAACTATGCCTGCTGTTGATAGTGCATTAATCATCAATTATTAAATAGTAACTAATACTATGAATTGTTTTTTAGAAGAGTAATTTTACTTTAGTGTTTTTTTTTGGTTTTTTTTGCACTTGAGTACTGTTTCAGTAATCTAACAGTACTTGTACTTGAATACAGACAGTTGAACTTGAGTTGACAGATTTTCAGCACTCTTTCCATCACTGGTACTTCCTTTACTAGTTTTGAGTTATCAGTAGGACTTTGCTGCTCAGCATTCAGTGGTCCCAGTAAAAGAGATGAAAGGATGGGCTCTTTCCCCCTGTTTCTACTCTAAATTTACACTACTGATGCCAGGATGCAGCAAATTCTTTAATCACATCAGACCATTTCCTCCTCAGCTATCAAGCTTTCTTTATCAGAGGGAAACTGTTTATCCCTGTCTGTGTGCAGGAAGGTAATGGTTTACAGTTGTGGTGTGTGCAAGCAGTTGTGAACATGAAGATGACTGTCTGATGCTAACCTTAGAAAACCTTCATGAAGCATTATTTCAAATGTTAAACTGGAAGCGCTGATAGCGCTGAAATACAAGCCCTGCCCACTCTGTAGAACAACAGTCAGGTCAACACAGTCAGTGTAAGATTTCAGTTTGAGCTCCAGCTGGTCTCAGCGTGGAGCCATATATGGGAGAAATGTTTCTGCTGCGATATGTGGAATGTCATGTATGACACTCGGCTCCTGCATGTGTGTGTACACACATGTTTAATTGGACTGCACTTGTACTGTGTACTTTGGCTGTATTGTTTTTACAGCAATCCATCCACTGTGGAGCCCTTTCATCTTCATCAGTGATAGAGGAAGTATTCAGATATTTAACTTAAGTAAAAATAGTAATACCAGAAAATATTTCATTACAGTACGGAATTGAAGATATTAGTACAAGTACTATTAGCAAAATGCACTTAAAGTATCAAAGGTAAAAGCGCTAATAACTATAATTAGCTAGTAACTATAATTTTAGGAATTTCCTGTTTAAACTTTGCTCAGAGGAATTACATGCTTCTGCATAGAAAGAAACAATTTGACACAGAGATAATCAGAAATGCATGGTGGACAAGTTAGCAGCAAGGCTGTTTTAATGTCCCATCACCATGGTACATTATAGGTGGGAATGCAGAGTCAAGATATCTTACCAAAACTTCAGCCAAACTTTTTCAACAGCAACTTCCTCCTACAGAATAAATGATCTGATGATTTCCAAGCAGCTCACTAAGAGTGCCATCACTTTGTCCCTTGAAACTGTTATAATTCCTCTGTCTATCATGCAAGAGGCAGATTTAATAACACTATCTCCACCCCCTTGTGTTTTGTGTAGGAAGGTATGCTGGCAATTTATTAATTAGTTAATTAGAACTAGGTGTCATGTTTAAAATAAACTAAGAAAAACCAGGACAGACTTCGTAAGATTTTTCATAAAGAAGATAGAATTTGGCTTTCTTGTACTTAACACCAACACAAATTAAATCCTCAAAAATTGTTCAAAAATTGCAGTGACACCTTTTTAATACAGTGTCAACATAATTGCCTTAGCTTGCATTAACTACAGGGGTTTGTGCTCTATTTTTGGTCACTGAGTGTATTCTGACGATTCCAGCAGTGATCATATTCCTCAAATTCCTCCACACAGTAGCAAGAATTTGCCATGGGAAATAGCTGGGAGCCAACTAAATCCATTCTTGAGATGTTGACATTTCATCTCAGCAGGGTCATCAGTTTCCTTCGTCTAATACTCACTGTGTGTGTGTGAAAGACTGATGGAATGGACATACTGGCCGTAAAGTCGCAGGATGCTGCTGAAGAATGCAGATTCACAGCATTTTCTGACTTGTTAGAGTATCACATGTATTAATGGAGGAATCGCCTTAAAGGGACAGTCCACCCCAAATACTACAAAAATAGTAATTGCTGGTAGTACTGTGTATCTATTTAGATAGTTTTGTTGTGAGTTGCAGAGTTTTGGACATATCAGCCGTAGAGATGTCTACTTTCTCTTGAATATAAGGGAACTAGATGGCACTCGGCTTGTGGTGCTAAAAGCACCAAAAAAAAACACATTTGAAAAACTCAACACCAATATCTCTCCAGAAATCATGACATTCATACTCAAGATATTCCACAGACTTTGTTGTCAGCAGTTTTATCTAGGAGCTACTTTCTTTTCACAGTAGAACTGACTGGAACGTCTTCCTTTCTACTAGAAAGAAAATAGCGGCTCCATGAAACTTCTCACAACAAGGTCTGTGGATTATCTTGAGTAATCAGGTCATGATTTCTGGGAAAGAGACATTTCTGTTGAGTTATTTAAATGTTGTTAGTTTTTTTTGGGCAGTTTGATCATCAGAAGCCGAGTGTCATTTAGTTCCATCATACTGGGGAGAAGCAGACATCTTTATGGACAACATCTCTAAAACATCACGGTGTAAAAAAAGGGATAAAAACACTACAGGCCAGAGGAAAATGTAATTTTGATTTTGGGGTGTCCTGTCCCTTTAAAATAGCTCCTTCTCCTACTGCAGAGATTGCCTTCTCAGGTCCTACCAGTGGTTGTAGACAGTTAAACCAAAGTATGATTTTCGGTTTTTAATGTTTTTTATATTTTTTAGCAGATTTTTTTTAACAGTAAAAAGGTCAAATTTCCACAAAATCATGATAAAACATAAAAGCACATCTGAATATTATCAGTGCGATCTGGTCCATTCTATTCTGACAGATAATCTTATGATTGTTAGTAAATCCTGTACTGATGGTATGCAGGATGTGTAGGACAGAGATAGTCTGACAGACCATGTGGGGAAAATCTCCCATCAGAATTTGTTCTGCACTAACAGTTGCCTCTAGCAGGAGCCTGGATATCTTTCGTCCTTAACAAACCTGAGCAGCACGGAGTAATTAGATTCCTGTCAGAGCTGCCAAGCCCCAACACAGGGAGCATCCCATGCCTTTTATGGACCCGTGTCTGAGGATGTGTCTGTGTGTTGTTGGACTGCTGGCTGGTGGCTCTGGTATCATTCAACTCTGTCTTTCTAAGTGTGCGAGATCATTTTCTGGAAAGAATGTGTTCCTGCTTCTGTTTGAAAAAGCCTGAGTTATAACATTTCTTTAAACGGATCATACGTCTTTTACTTTGAGCTTTCTGACTAGTTTTAAAGCATCCATCATGTAACTCTGACTAATTTTGTGAATGTTTAAGAGGTTTCTTCCAGCTATGTAAACACACTGAACTATCATTAGTTCTGTGATGCCTACAGGCAGCCAGTTATTTAAAGGAATAAATCAACATTTTGTGAGATTATTCACTTTCTTGCAGTGAGTTAGATGAGAAGAATGAAACCGCCCTCATATCTGTACTAGAGGTGCACAGAGACATCATTATCTATATCTGTGTCTGTTTAACTAACAAAATTATCTAACTTATCTATTATCTAAATTATTCTAACCTAATATTGATTGGCAATGCAGTTATGTTTTGCATTTGAAACAGGAGCTCTTTACGGTAAAGATATAAAAAATATCCTTCATTTGAAGAGGGTAATCTTAAATTTCAATGATGCTGCATTTATGTTTCTTGATGTTTTAAAATTATAATATAGTATATGATAATATTATAATATTAAAATTGAGTACTTGTGTGAAAATGTACTCATTCTCCCTATGTTTCCTGTGTATCTTCATACTTTTTGTTATCAATTAAAAGCCGAAAAGCCAGGAAAATCTTCTTGAAGTCAAGCTTGCTGTTTGCTTTTGTTTCTCTCTGGGTTTTTCAAAATACCCACTCCGCGGTTAGCAAAAAGCAGTGAAGTAAGATAGAGGTCTAATGCCCTCTCCCTCAACCTGGGGGTTATATGCAGCAACATCGTCATGCACAATGCTGTTTCAGGTCACATGGGAAAACAATTGTAGAGGAGCTTGGGAAAATAGCATTTTGACTCTAAAACATTCATATCTTGACCAAAATTTGGATCTGAATACATCCAAACATAAGGAAAAGAACTTTAATGTTCTAAAATAAGTAGAAGGTGTTCATTTTAAAATTTTAAAGTCACATTTAGAAATGGATTGTGAGATGATAGGTGGTAGAAAGATCTGGGCATCCAGAGATCAGAGTGTAGAGGGCAGGCTGAAAAATAACATTATGCTTTGTGTCAGACTTTGGTGTAGTTATCTCTGCTGCACCTGATATCCATTCAATTAAACTGGGTTACTGAACTGTGAACGGAGCAGCTGTCAGTGCTGCTTATCTTCTTGTTCTCTCTCTCTCTCCCTTTCAGTATCTCTCCTCTGCATCTTTTAATCCTCTTCTCACTTTTTTCCTCTCTAGTGGAGAGTCTGGCGCTGGGAAGACAGAGAACACCAAGAAGGTCATCCAGTATCTGGCTGTCGTGGCCTCCTCACATAAAGGCAAGAAGGACAGCAGTGCTGTAAGTATCTGTGCCAGGAGATTGTGTTGTATGAAACGTTTCGCATCTGTCAGCGAGTTCCCTCAGTCTTCAACATATGTAGGAAACTGCCCAGTTTAATCCTGTATGTCGCCATTTCCTCCAAATAGCAACAATCAGGATCACAGTTTGCCTACGTGAGTAAAGGGGAATGCCTGGAGTGTGTTTTTGTGTGTAGTGTTTGTGTGTGTTCCTTCCTTAGGTTAGATACGTGCATGAAGAAATTGTCACTGAGTTACCAAGAAAATTGTTCTTGTCTGTTTGTAGTTATCTTACACCAAGGGTCAAGATCCCAGATCTTACTGTTCTTCAGTTAGACGATGTTTTACCCTAACATTCGTCATTTCTGTATCTTACCCAACCAGAGCTGACGTAGACTGCATGATCATCGTCATAGTACTGACTCGTAGACACTCGAATGTTCAGTGAAGGACGTCTAGTGTAGCGTACTCCTGAACTGGTTATACCGTGTTGAGTTTTGTGTCATCAGTCTTCTTATGAGCACCCTCTCACTGCCAGTGGAGATCAGACTGCAGCCTCCCTGGCAGTGAAAGGGTCTCTCACAGATCAACGAGCACAGTGTGAGCATGCCCATCTCCTGTTCTTATCTATCAAACACAACCCCCCCTCCCCTCCCCTCCTACTCATCCTCCCACCTGATATTTACCCTGAGGTGCAGTGTTGTCTGTCCTGTCCTGTGATGTTTACTGGACCTTATGGTTTGCACCTTACGGGAAAACACCCACGTCGTGAGACCTGACTGGGGTAAAATGAGCTCAGTCACCATGTCTAAGCCATGATTGAAAACTCTTATGAGCAGCACTTCCGACCAGATCACGCCTGAGTAAAATGGCGTCCCGGCTCCTGACTAGATGTTGATGGTTAGTGGTGTTGCTCTGGTGTTGCTGTAGGTATTGAAAGGACTCTTTTTTTTATGGGTCAAAGTGATCCCACTCACTCTCAGAGTCAAGTATAGGGGCATGTTTTCACACAGATAACACTGGTTATAGCTCCAGTGCCGGTTTTATGTGCTAAATTGTGCTATTGATGTAATAAAACTTTTATAAGTAAGCATGTTCAATTATATTATTTTTGCACAGAACGGAGAGGAGAAAAGGTGTATTCTGATACTTAAATCAACTACTGCACTATTGCTAACTTGTGATATAGCTCCACATGTGACAATTTGCACCAGTATGCATTTTCCAATGGCAGCCTTGCAGAAACACAGTTTGGTAGCGGCTAAAGTTAGTGGTTGCTATGCAACATGTAAACAGCAGTGGCACACACTGTTGTTGTTACATTGTTGCACATAGTAGTAGTAATTAAAATGCTCTAAATGATTTGGACACCAGATGGTTGAAATACACAGGAGCGTGCATAATAAGAGATATGCAAATTGGAGGAAGAAAATAAGGACAAAAGGAAGCCTGTTAAAATGGTTTGAAATTCTGAACAAAAGACCAACAATGGCAGCACAGCACCTGACATAATACTAAGGGTGCTCAAGCAGGTAAAGCTGGAAAATAATAATATTCAAAACGTGTCTAAATAAATCAGTTTTAACAGCATAAAATGAGTGTGCTTTTATACATTTTCTTATTTTTTTAAAAACAAACAAACAGAGGGAATTAATCAGAGCCAAACTGAATGAAAAAAGATGTTATATGCAACGTTGTGTTTACTAAAACAAGCGACTTCTAATCTAGGATTACAACGGTTCTTTGTTTTTTCCTGTACTCTAGTACATAATGTTTTTTTCCAATTGTGGCAACTAATAAAGTGAATTTAAAAAAATAAAAAGGTGCACTGTTTTATACATTTAAATTAAATTTACAGGTCAGACATACTGTAGGAAATGTCACCGTCCAGCCCCTTGGCACTTTACCATTTTTTTCTTCAAATGTGGTCCTTCTAAAACAGTAATTGAATAGGCCTGCTGTGCAGTAAGCTGTCATCGAGGCTCCCTCGATCCTCGCCTGAACAGAAATAGCATTGGGTCGCGCTAGGTTTTCTCTGCTCTCACGTTCTCTCTTCCTTAGGCACTATTTTGACTCAGCCAACTGCTCATTTTACCTCTCTGCTTTAGCATTTTATTCAGACTGTATCTCAGGAGCAACCTTTCAAATCAGCTGTCAGCTTCTTGACATTTTGCTGTCTTCTATTGCGCTTCTTCTTTTCTCTCCTGTCCAGTGACTTAAATGAACAAGATGCTCCTCTCTGCTCTGCCATCTCTGAACTGCACCTCCTCAGCTGGTCTGTATCCTTCCTGTATTTCCTTGTACATTTAAAAAGGATTCACTTTTGATTAGAACCCGTCCGATACTGGATACTGGAGCTGACACTGATATTGTTAAGTTTTACAAACACCAGTTGCCACATTATAATGGAAATCCAAGTAATATTTGTAGATGCACTACACAGTATTTGTTAACCATTTACAAAGTATTATAAACATCAGCCACAACTTTATAATGGCCATCCAGATCACTCCCAGCAAATACAGCAGTTTGGTCAGTGGCCCTATGGGTCAAACTCTAATGCTGTAGGTACCCCTTGAGCATCATGGGGGTCTCAGAGTCAAGTTTCCAAATACTGGTCCGTTTGGTCCATACTTAACAGTGAAATACCTATTCACTAAAGTTTAATTAACTATCAGTTCACCATTTATGATTAAGTGTTACTTTATATGAAACCATACAGTCGTGATATGCCAGATATTGGGGCGATAATATCAGTTGGGTAATGTATTGGACAGGCTCTACTTTTGATCTCTCTAATAGACTTTTTGTGACATTACTGCCTTTTAAAAAAATACCATCCAGAGTAACTACTTGAAATCAAAGCTCACAAGTTAGCATATTTCTGAGTATGGTCATCATTAAACTTCATCATTGTTTTCTCATTATCAACACAAGTCATGTCCTTCTCCTCTTCACAGCTTTAGCTCATTTACAGGGGACCTGAGGGGAGCGTTTTTTAAGCAAGGGAGTATTTAAGGTAGAGGTCTGCAGCACCTGACCCTGATGCTGGGCTGACACAGACCCCTTTGATCATGTGGATTAGCTCGATGCAGAGTGACAGGGTGTCTGCCTCATTTACCGACCGTCAGCCAGCTCTACCCACCGGTCCGCCGACTCTGCAGTCACGCACGCTGGAAGCAAACTGCAGCTGTTTGTGAATCAGAATGATTTTAATTTGCCAACACATTGAATGCAAAGACTTCATCAAAGGTTTTGTGATGGTAACATTATGCAGATGCCTCACCTGACCCAACATAACCTCCCTCCTCCACCTCCCTCTCTCTGTTTCCACATCATTCAGCTTCTCCTCATTTTTACAATTTCTCTCAAAACTGACGGAGGAGTCTTCAGGTCATGTGTTTGTGTTAAAGTAATATACTGAAGAAAGTCAGAGGAGATCAGGAAGGAATTATGTTGTCATTTTACAGCTGGCAGTTATATACGTAGTTATATTAATTACTTGTCAGGAAATTTATTGGTAACAACACAAGAGTTGATTCACTTATTTTTCAGCCAGTTAAGTCCTTCATCTTGTGGCTCACACATCAGTGATAATATTCAAATAAACCTTCCCCAGCCCATACCCACCCTGATTCACTTCATCCCCACTGATCACCACCTGCTGCACCCCCACCGTTCAGCAGCAAACCAGTGTCTAATATTGATGTTTCTGTATATCACTGTTGTCACCAGGGGGAGCTGGAGAAGCAGCTCCTGCAGGCCAATCCCATCCTGGAGGCCTTTGGAAATGCCAAGACCATCAAAAATGACAACTCCTCCCGATTTGTGAGTTTGCTGCTTTTACTCAGAGTACCATACAACTTTTTTACAATTTAGATTTTGTGCATGTTTTGTTAATCCACCCTTTTAATCTTTTTTAAAATTTCTGTCACAGGGCAAATTCATCCGCATCAACTTTGATGTGACCGGCTACATTGTTGGAGCCAACATTGAGACTTGTATCCTGTCTGTGTGGGTTTTTCTCACTCTGGGAAAAATCTTTCCCTGGGACAAAAGGGGAAGGGTTAGGGGGAAAGACTCTCCTGTGCACCTATCTCAAGGAGTAAATGTGGAAAGTGTTCCTCTGTTCAATTTTGTAATATGCACCACATTTTTAAAAGTGTCCTGCCAGCGCTGCCAATTTTATGTGACATCTGTAGATTATATTTATTCATGTGTCTTATTCAAGTCTTATTGACATATTCAAAAATCACAGAGAGGGAAGCGGAATAGACAAAAAAAAATACTTTGAACTCAACCCTCCTCAGGGCACAGAGTGTATGTATTCTTTAACAGCTGAAACTGTCAGACCTGCTGGAGAAGTCTCGCTGTATCAGACAAGCAAAGACAGAGAGAGCTTTTCACATCTTCTACTACATGATTGCTGGTGCCAAGGACAAACTGCGTGGTGAGTTAAAATACACTGCTTTTCTCTCTTCCATAATCACAATCATATTACATCCAGTGCAACGGTTACTAAAGGTTAACTGAGCACATGTTGCACATCATCACTGTCATGTGAAGGTGTCACATTTCTCAAATCAAAAGTTAGACAGACAAAAGTCAGTCAGCCTTGGTTTCAGTTTGACTGTCATGCATGTTAATAGTCTTTTGAAGGCCAGAAGGTTGGGCTCATGTGATCTGTGTAGTGATATTAAACCATGATAATGAAGTTAAAGCTGGGAAAAGGTGCTCAAACTGATTAACTCTGTGTGTTTTATTTTCAGAGGAGCTTCTTCTGGAGCCCTTCAGTAATTACCGCTTCCTGAGTGCGGGACACGTTCAGATTCCTGGCCAGCAAGACGATGAGATGTATGATGAGACCATGGAGGCCATGAACATCATGGGCCTCAGTGAAGAGGAGAGAATCGGTATCAATGATAATTCTCATCTCAAAAGGATAGTTCATGTAATTTGAAGTGGGGTTATATGAGGTAATTATTCATAGTCAGTGTATTACAATACAAAAGATGACAGTTGGCATGCCCCAAGTTTGGCGAAGCAAAGAGGAATACTACTATGTATTTGAGCTACATAAAAAAGACCCACCTAAAAAAAATGAACATCACTTTAGGTGTTCACTACATTTAGATGCTGATCAAAGCAGCAGAAGACCAGCAGCTCCTGTGTTCTGTGAGGTAAAATTACTGTTTCTGTCAATGGAGTTTGATGGCTTTCGAGAGAGCGATATTTTGCTTATATAACAGCAGTTTCCCATTGGAAAAGGCTGTCCAATGGCAAAGATAGCTGTGAAAATATCCTAAATTCATTGTACCCTTAAACTGATATTGATTTTTTCAGGTGGACCTTTTTAGGTGGATAAAATATGTTTTGCTGTTTACAGCAGTACATTGAGTAGTTTCCTACACTGGTTCTCCTGCTGCTTCTCCAAACTGGAGGAACGTTGGCCGCAGTCTACTGTAGGTAATAGACTAAATATCGATAAGTACCTCGTGCAACCCCACTCCAAAAATCCAAACTATCCCTTAACTCTGCTAGGCAAGAAGAGAATAGGCTGATGGAGTAGGGTTAGGAAACGTGCCACCACTGTTTCTCTAGCTGTCATATCTTTGTGTTTCAGATATCCTGAAGGTGTGCTCCACAGTCATGCAGCTCGGAAACATTGAGTTTAAGAAAGAGAGGAACCAGGAGCAGGCCACCATGCCAGACAACACCGGTTAGACATCACAACGTCTCACTATTGGAAACTTGTTGCCATCAACTTTTACCAAAAAAAACTATGATGTAGAATTCAAACCATTTTTATGAACAGAAAAAAAGTGTACCAACATATATCTTCTCTTTCTAGCGGCCCAGAAGGTGTGTCACCTGCAGGGCATCAATGTGACAGACTTTACCCGAGCCATCCTCACCCCTCGCATCAAAGTGGGCAGAGAAGTGGTGCAGAAGGCACAGACCAAAGAACAGGTACTACAGGGAGTGCACAGTTTGAAACCATAATAAAACAAACACTGCAGTTAATGAACACTTCCCATCTTTATGATCTCTCATCAGATATTTTCTCTGTGTGTGTACTTGTTAGGCTGACTTTGCTATCGAAGCTCTGGCTAAAGCCGTGTTTGAGCGACTTTTCCGCTGGATCCTGGGCCGAGTCAACAAGGCTCTGGACAAGACCAAACGCCAGGGAGCCTCCTTCCTGGGAATTCTTGACATTGCCGGCTTTGAGATCTTTGAGGTATGGACATGTTGATCACTGATGAGTCGGAAACCAATAAGCTGTTGTGTGGCTTATTGAACACAAAAGTCACACAAAAACATTCATGCTTGACATTTATCTTCTGTTCTCTTTTTGTGTTTGTTGCAGGATAACTCCTTTGAGCAGCTGTGCATCAACTACACCAATGAGAAGCTGCAGCAGCTCTTCAACCACACCATGTTCATCCTGGAGCAGGAGGAGTACCAGAGGGAGGGCATCGAGTGGAACTTCATTGACTTCGGCCTTGACCTACAGCCCTGCATTGAGCTCATCGAGAGACCGGTGAGACAATAAAGCACAATGTCATTTAAATCCACTTGATTCATTGGTGAAGCCAAGATTGTTGCCAGCAAGGATGTTTTGTGATTCAACACAATTGCCACATTTCGGCCGTATCACACAGCTTGACTCAACTCAATTCTACTTGCTTTTTTAAAATTTTCCATCAGGGATATTATTTGATACCTGGTCATTCTATTGGTGTCACCTCCGTCAAGGGCCTAAGCATCCTAAGCTGATACTATAAGGTGACATGAAAATAGCCAAACTAAAATCAATAGCAATTGTTAGCGAATGAAGGCTGCAGCTTCACAAGACCAAAGCACGTGGACGTGTTGTTCATCAACTGCTGGAATATTCAGCGAGGCTGACTGGGGCTGACAGTGACACTGGTAGTGAGGGAGTACAATCTGCAGTGGAAAAATGAAAGTCTACTACTGTGTAGTAGAAATATGGCTAATGTGTCTTAACTGAAATTTTGCTCACTGGGTTTCCTCTGCAGAACAACCCTCCAGGCATCCTGGCCCTGCTGGATGAAGAGTGCTGGTTCCCCAAAGCCACAGATGTCTCCTTTGTTGAGAAGCTTCTGAACACACAAGGGAACCACATGAAATTTGCCAAACCTAAACAGCTCAAAGACAAGACAGAGTTTTCTATACTTCATTATGCTGGGAAGGTGAGTATAATGAGATGCGTATAATATGGTAAATGCATGATGTGGTATCCCTGTTGAGGACATACATGTATAATTTATTTGAAAATTGTGCACAGTATTGCTGTGGTGACAAAAAACAATGTTTCAGTCAAGCTCAAATAACATTGATGTTGTTTTGTTTGTAGGTGGACTATAACGCCACAGCCTGGTTGACAAAGAACATGGACCCTCTAAACGACAACGTGACAGCGCTTCTCAGCAACTCCTCCAGCCAGTTTGTGCAAGACCTCTGGAAAGACAGTAAGACAAATATAACTTACTGTTCAACCATTTCAACTACTGACTACCCATCACCCACATAGTGTTGCAAGGATGATGTAGTTTTGTGGTCCAGCCCAGGAATTAGCATCGCTCTGGTTCCCTCCACAAAAATACAACAGGATTTTTCCATTAGATTTTGGATTAGTTCAGAAATTTAGCTATGTGCTAAACAAAAATTTATAATACTTTCATGCTTTGTTTGGAATAGAGTCTTCACAAACAAACACTACTTTTATGATTTGAAGTGTATTTACAATCACCAGAAGTAAAAGTCATAGAACAAAATGTCTCTTTAAGTTGTGTTGAGCACAAACCTTATTTTGGGCCTCTAACCAAAAACCCTCTGACTTCCAGACAAGGGACCTGGAGGAGATAATATGATAACTCATTTCCAGGTCTTAGGACTGATTCCTGTAGGACTCTGTTGAAATGATTGGACTAGAGGCGAGACACTGCACCGATTTTCATCTGGAGTCTCTCATGTTCCTACAAACAAGACAAAGTGTCACCAGATTCATTTGAAACAGTCTCATTTTAATTTGCATAAAATTTTTACACATCAGGGCTTTTAATTTAAAAAGAGGAACCAAACACATGATATCCAGCATACTTGGACCATTTTAAGTTGAGTGACTATGATGTTTTGTAATGTAATGATGTTTTTGTCTATTTCAGCGGACAGAGTGGTGGGTCTCGACACAATAGCCAAGATGACAGACAGCTCCATGCCGAGTGCCTCAAAGACCAAGAAGGGCATGTTCCGTACGGTGGGACAGCTCTACAAGGAGTCTCTGACCAAACTTATGACCACACTGCACAACACCCAGCCCAACTTCGTCAGATGCATCATTCCCAACCACGAGAAGAGGGTAAACAAAAGTGAAACATCATTAACACTAGTGTCTCTTATGGCAAAGGACTTTTCAAAGATGCTGTCTGTTTGACACTATGAGAAAAAAGTCAGCATATTGCGTGATTAAAATGACTTTAGAGGAGGACAGCTGTCATCTCTTGGCCTCTGTAGTAGACTGGTTATCTGCCCAGGGTGCTTTTATGCTCTCCAGCTCCCTGTAACCCTGAAGGATAACCTGTTCAGTTATGGGTTTTTAGAAAGGAATAAAATCACTTTCTTCTGTTGTATGTTCTGTGGCACATGTTCAGTAACCCTTCAGTGTGCTCTGTTTTTCCTTTATAAAATCCACTGTAATGAAACTGAAATCCTCTTCTTCTCAGGCAGGAAAGCTGGATGCCCACCTGGTCCTGGAGCAGCTGAGGTGTAACGGTGTGTTGGAGGGGATCCGAATCTGCCGTCAAGGATTTCCCAACAGAATTGTCTTCCAGGAGTTCCGTCAGCGGTGAGTGGGCTCTGACGAGGCTCACTAACCTATAAAGTCTATAAAGTCACTTATTTTTCTTTTGCCTTGTAATTTACTTTTTAAATTTTGTTATTATTATTATTATCATTATCATTATTGTTATTATTATTACTAGTAGTAGTATTAGTTATCCTTTGCGGAAGGTCTGTGGGCTGGGGTGTAAGCAGGGGCATTAATAGAGGGGGTTCTGGGCTGGGAAGAAATATTGTAATAGCTGAAAATGCCTTGCGTGATATTTTTCCATTTGTGTGCAACATACTGCATTTTATTTATTTTTTTAAAATCTTTAATTACATTTTAAAAATGAATATTTCTGTAAACCTTTCTTGACATGTCTCTTTCCTGCCTGGCAGTTATGAGATCCTGGCTGCTAGCGCTATCCCCAAAGGTTTCATGGATGGCAAACAAGCATGCTGCCTCATGGTAAACACATAAGTTCAAAATGTATAATTGAAATTCACATTCTTCCAGAGGTTTCTGTACCATGTATAAACCCCCTTATTCTCACTGATCTCCTGTCTCTATAGATCAAGCATCTGGACTTGGACCCAAACCTGTACAGGATTGGACAGAGTAAGATCTTCTTCCGCACAGGAGTGCTAGCTCAGCTGGAGGAGGAGAGAGATCTGAAGATCACTGTGGTCATCATCGCTTTCCAGGCCCAGGCTAGAGGCTTCCTGGCCAGAAAGTATGAATATATAAGCCTCCTCTCACATACATTACTTAAGTTTATCTAATCTTTTAGACAGCTGATGCTTTTGGCTCTTATTATATAACAGTAGAGGGAGGCTTTCATAACTTTATATACTTTTTTCCTGTTTTTTATCATTATAAATTAGACAATAGATCACTTTACTTTACATCATGCATGATATGTTGGTTTCACTGTTGTATTTTTAAAGGGCATTTGCCAAGAGGCAGCAGCAACTCACTGCCATGAAAGTGATCCAGAGGAACTGTGCTGCCTACCTCAAACTAAGGAACTGGCAGTGGTGGAGGCTCTTCACAAAGGTCAGATAATCATTCTGTATAGGCATGCAACAAAATCACAGTATAGCCTTGGGTTTGAGGCTTTTTTTGATATTTGTTGAATGTGTTCTTCATGTAAATTACAAATGTAGCCTTACATTGCTTTTAATTCATTTTAAAAATGTGATGTTGCCCATCTTCTTGAACCACAGGTCAAGCCTCTGCTGCAAGTGACCCGACAGGAGGAGGAGATGAGTCTGAAGGAGGAGGAGCTGCTGAAAGCCAAAGAAGTTGCTGTAAAGTTTGAATCTGAGCTGAAGGAAATCACCTTGAAACACGTATCGGTAAAGGATGAAATCTGCAACAATGACACAATACATGAACCGTTTTTGATTTCCTCTTGCAGTCACAGCCATTTAAATCTGTGTCGAAGAACCCATTTCTTCCCTTTTCAATGGTTATTTAATACATGAGTGAAAACAAACCAATAATAAATACCAGGAATCTACTGACAACTGAGCCCAATTGTTTCTGTCTGTTTTTTCCTGCTTCAGATTTTGGAGGAGAGGAACGCACTGCAGGAGCAGCTTCAAGCAGAGACAGAACTGTATGCTGAGGCTGAGGAGATGAGGGTCCGACTGGCTGCTAAGAAGCAGGAGCTGGAGGAGATCCTCCATGAGATGGAGGCTAGACTGGATGAAGAGGAAGAACGAGCCCAGGCATTGTTGGTGGATAAGAAGAAGATGCAACAGCAGATGCAGGTCAACACATCTGCTTCTTGCTTATACAGTTACTGTTTCATGTTGTTTTTGTATAGATAATGAACTTCACCTCACTTGTCTCCATTGTCATCTGTGCACACTCTGATAATGTGGCAAAGTAGTAGCAGTCACTGAAGCTACAGTGTTCTTCATGTAGGAATTGGAAGAACATTTGGAAGAGGAGGAAGATGCCCGCCAAAAGCTGCAGCTGGAGAAGGTCACTTGTGAGGGGAAGATCAAAAAGTTGGAGGACGACATCCTGGTGATGGAGGACCAGAACAACAAGCTGCTGAAGGTAAGTGTGGACTAAAAGGCCCTTATCAGTCACTTAAAAAAACAGTGTTACATCGAAACAAGAAAGCAGTGGAAAGTAGATGAACGGTTTGATATATTGTAGGAGAGGAAGCTAATGGAGGAGAGGATCGCAGACTTCAGTACCAACCTGGCAGAGGAGGAGGAGAAGTCAAAGAACCTCACCAAGTTAAAAAACAAACATGAATCCATGATCTCTGAACTAGAGGGTAATCATCTATTATGATGTGTCATGCATTAATACCATCAGAAACTATTATGGAACATTTATGCTAATTGTAATGTCTCTGCTGTACTTCAAGTCCGCTTGAAAAAGGAAGAGAAGAGTCGACAGGAGCTGGATAAGGCGAAGCGTAAGTTAGAAGCAGAGTCAAATGACCTCCAAGAGCAGATAGCCGACCTGCAGGCCCAGATCGCTGACCTTAAAGCCCAGCTCGCAAAGAAAGAGGAGGAGCTACAGAACGCCTTGGCCAGGTAAAGTCAAGAGAAGTTACAAAAATAATACCCAATACATCAACACTCTTGAATCTAGAAACCCCACTAATTCAAGAATTGTATGTCTGTATTTAATATCAGCTTTGAACTATTTCTGTTATTTCTATCATGCTAAGAAATATCCTCCTTGATGCACTCTTCTTCCTCTCAGGTTAGAAGATGAGACAAGTCAGAAGAACAATGCTCTGAAGAAGATCAGAGAGCTGGAGGGACACATCTCCGACCTGCAGGAGGACCTTGACTCTGAGCGGGCTGCGAGGAACAAGGCTGAGAAGATCAAACGGGACCTCGGGGAGGAGCTGGAGGCCCTCAAGTCTGAGCTGGAGGACACCTTGGACACCACTGCCACACAACAGGAATTAAGGTTGGTCATACAATACTGACACAAATATTCACGCCACTTTACAATAAGACTACCCTTTAAATGATTTATAAATGGTTCATAATTAGGTTATTAATTAGGTTGTAAACACGTTAGAAATTATTAATAAGCTGTTATAAGACATCAAATAAAAGTGCAACAAATCAAGAATTATAAACATTCCCTTGTTCTTAGAAACTGTGTACAATTGAGGTGTGAGACAGAGGTGATGACTAAATATGCATGATCATCCAGGGCCAAGCGTGAGCAGGAGGTGACTCTGCTGAAGAGAGCCATTGAGGACGAGAACCGAACCCATGAGGCCCAGATACAGGAGATGAGACAGAAACACACCCAGGCAACAGAGGAGCTCACAGAGCAGCTGGAGCAAGCCAAACGAGTACGCCTGCATCATTTCATACAGTGATATAAATACTCATCTGTCATTTAGCTTATTAAAGTTGATGCTGTTTCTGAAAGGTTAACTTCTTGTATTTTCTCTCTTCTGCTCAGGTGAAGTCTAACCTGGAGAAGGCTAAACAAGCTCTGGAGAAGGAGACATCAGAATTGACCATGGAGGTGCGCTCACTCACCCAGGCCAAACAGGATGGGGAGCACAAGAGGAAGAAGTTGGAAGGTCAGGTGGCGGATCTGCAGTCACGCTTCACAGACAGCGAGAAGCAGAAGACTGAACTGGGTGAACGCTGCTCCAAGATCACTGTAAGTGGCTATCAGTAACTTTACATCAGCAGTGGACATGAAAAAGTGTGCATTTTTAAAATCTACCACACTGATATGCTGGAAATTAAAGTCTAGGACACCACATTTTTGTCTTCATCCAGGTTGAACTGGAGAGTGTGACAAACCTACTGAATGAAGCAGAGGGCAAAAACATCAAACTGAGCAAAGACGTGAGCAGCCTCAGCTCCCAACTCCAAGACACACAGGTAAAGATAAATGCTGAAACAACGTATGTTATAACACCAGTAGAGTTTACATGTAACCTTTTCTATGACAATTACATATACTGCAAAATCCTTGGTGACAATAGGTCAGAAATAAACCATTGTCCTTTGACCTGGTGTGCTGCTGCAGGAGCTGCTGGCTGAAGAAACGCGTCAGAAACTGCAGTTCTCCACGAAATTGCGGCAAGCAGAAGATGACAAGAACAGCTTACAGGAGCAGCTCGAAGAGGAGATGGAGGCCAAGAGGAATGTAGAGAGACACGTGTCCACCCTCAACATCCAGGTCAGAGTTCAAATTAGGGGTTGCTAATTTACAAATTAATCTACCACTCATTACAGAGAGATTTTAATGAGTATAGACACTAGGATAAACAAGAGGTCTTCTTCTATCCACAGTTGTCAGATTCAAAGAAGAAGCTGGAAGAATTGGCAGGAAACATTGAGCTGTTGGAAGAAGGTAAGAAACGCCTCCAGAGAGATTTGGAGGCAGCCAACACCCAGTTTGAGGAGAAAGCCTCTGCGTATGATAAGCTGGAGAAGACCAAAAATCGTCTGCAGCAGGAGCTCGAGGACACGCTCATGGATCTGGACAACCAGAGACAGAATGTGTCCAACCTGGAGAAGAAGCAGAAGAAGTTTGACCAGGTCAGTTCAATCAGAAGACTGCCAACAATACAAGATTACTGTACTAATAATAATAACATTTTTCTCTCTTTACATACATCAAAAAGACTAATTAGTTACACATTAAAAGTTTAACATTTATATAATTACTGTTGCTGAAAAACATTGTTTTTCTCTAATGGTTTTCTGTCCTCTCTGGTGTCCAGATGTTGGCTGAGGAGAAGAGTATCTCCAGTAAATATGCAGACGAGAGAGACCGGGCTGAAGCTGAGGCCAGAGAGAAGGAGACCAAGGCTCTGTCCCTGGCAAGAGCTCTGGAGGAGGCCCAGGAGTCCAGAGAGGAGCTGGAGAGAGCCAACAAGGCCCTGAAGATGGAGATGGAGGACCTGATTAGCTCCAAGGATGATGTGGGAAAAAATGTTAGTGCTGGAACATTGTTTCATTTAAATCATCACTGTGTCACACATGAGACTGTTAGGACTGGACTGAGCGGTTGATGTTCATAGTTTGTCTGGTCTCATTTCCTTATTCAGTTCATACCAAAATATAGCAGGTAATTTGGAAATGTATTGATGGCAGGTCCACGAGCTGGAGAAATCCAAGCGAGGCCTGGAGGCCCAGGTGGAGGAGATGAAGACCCAGCTGGAGGAGCTGGAGGACGAGCTGCAGGCGGCTGAGGATGCCAAGCTGCGTCTGGAGGTCAACATGCAGGCACTGAAGGCCCAGTTTGAGAGGGACCTCCAGGGACGAGATGAGATGGGAGAGGAGAAGAAGAGACAACTTGTCAAGCAGGTAAAGAGGACTAAAATATCTGATCTGCCATGAGAGAATGTCACACCAGCTCCATCTAAACAATGATGCATGCTAACTGCAGGTTCGTGAGCTTGAGACTGAGTTGGAGGACGAACGTAAGCAGAGAGCCCTGGCAACTGCAGCCAAGAAGAAGCTGGAGACAGACATAAAAGATCTGGAGGGACAGATCGAGACGGCCACTAAGGGACGGGAAGAGGCCATCAAACAGCTCCGCAAACTCCAGGTGAGAGTGAAGAGGTGGAGGAATTACTGCAGCCGGTTCACCACAGGACAATTATTTGTTAAAAGTTGATGTGATATTATTCTTATATTATTCTATCATTCTTTTTGTGAGGATGTGATTATTTTATTCCTTCTAGTACATGTTGGAAGCTTGTACTTAAAGCATCTATAGTACCATTATTCAGCTATACAGGTGTTCTAATGTAGAGGGAAATACTGGGAAACTATAGCAAACTGATATCATTCAAGGCATACCATGCAGGATTTTTCCTAAAAACATGTGTTGACTAATAGAATTCATCCCTCGAATTCATCACTAGAAGTGTGTGGTGGCATCTGTATCTGCAGAGACCCCCATCTTCAGTCTGTATTTCTCTGTATTTTCTCTTATTTTGCTGTGTTTGGGATGTGTCTGGCAGTGGTGTGTAGTGCCCAGCCAACAACAGTACAAAGACTGTGAGGTCGGGACGGTATATGAAAAGTGGTGACCAACATTTACATCATCTCTTTCCTCTGTCCTACACATATACATACATATACACATACGCACATGCACACAGGCAGAGCAGAGTGAGGACACAGCAACAGGATGAAGGTTCACCTCAGCTGCATTCACACAAAATCTGGTGTTTGTGCAGAGGTGTGGGCATCTTTATTTGTGCTTTACAACATAACCACTGTGAAACGTCA
Source organism: Lutjanus campechanus (assembly GCA_027495735.1). NCBI lineage: Eukaryota > Metazoa > Chordata > Actinopteri > Lutjaniformes > Lutjanidae > Lutjanus > Lutjanus campechanus. The sequence continues at coordinate 11,746 of JAJHUR010114866.1, read as the reverse complement.
AAAAATAATGTTTCTGTGATTCAGGAGGGGCCAACTTTGACTGGTGCTTTTACAAACAGCAACCAACAGATTCTGAATATTAAACATTTAAAGATGAAAATATTCTAATTATGTTTTTTTTTACATGGGAATAATACCACTATGAGGAGAGAATAGGAAAAAAATAAGGAGCACGTTAGTGATGTTCTCTGACATTTTAGCAGCCATGATATGTCACAACTTCAAAATGCTACTGGTGTCTGATACCTACTGTATGACTGTGAGTGGTGCATTTATGTGCTGGAAAATCAGAAATATAAAATTTACATCAGGTCAAAGCTGCAAATGTATCTTGTAAATAAATCACATTCTGATGCTGATTGTCTCATCGCTCTCTCTAATTGCTGTCTCTGTCTCTCATCATCCCACCAGGGCCAGATGAAGGACTTCCAGAGGGAGCTGGACGATGCCCGTGCTGCCAGAGAGGACGTGTTGGCTACTGCAAAGGAGAGCGAAAAGAAGGCCAAGGGTCTGGAGGCTGAGCTCATGCAGCTACAGGAGGTAACACATTTTATTCCTAACAAGGCGGCATCTTGTTTCAGAGCAGAAACCTGAAATAAAGGATTTATCTCTAATATGATTGTAGGACTTGGCTGCAGCTGAAAGAGCACGGAAGCAGGCGGAGGCAGAGAGAGATGAGCTGGCCGATGAGCTGTCCAGCAACACCTCTGGAAAGTGGGTGGAGATCTCCCCTTGTTGCTTTGTCTGTGAAATGAACGCAGAAGGCAAATGATGACTATGTGTGTTCTCTGCTGTGCTCCACACGTGCAGGTCAGCCTTGGCAGATGAGAAACGTCGCCTGGAGGCTAAGATCTCCCAGCTGGAGGAGGAGCTGGAGGAGGAGCAGAGCAACATGGAAATCCTTAACGACAGGCTGAGGAAGAGCACGCAGCAGGTGAGTGAATCAGCTCTTACATCCATCTGTATGCTGACGACACCATTTTGTACACTTTTGTCTGAACACTGCCCTGCAAAACAGCTTCAATAATATCCAATATGCCCTCTCCAACCTTCACCTTCTTTTAAATACTAACAAAACAACTCTACAACACTTTTACCCACTCTATAAAGCACACCTTAGTCAAGATGACACTTGTTCAAATTTAGGACAATAGAAATTTAGGACTACTTTTAATAACTAATTATAAACAGTAGTCTCTGATCACTCCACCTGAGTCTGAATTTGCTTTTCTGTTTTCTTGCATGAGATGTTTCTGTTTTACTGTCTTGTGTTGACTTTCCTCCTGTCGCTGCCTAATGGCCAGGTCATCACTGTAAATGAGAATTGGTTCTCAATTGACTTATTTGGTTAGATAAAGGTAAAATTAAAAATTAAAAATTAAATAGTGCAGAGGCCTCATCCCTCTCCTTGCTTGTGCTCCCGTCACAGGTGGATCAGCTGAACAACGAGCTGCAGACAGAGCGTGCCACTTCCCAGAAGAACGAGAGCGCCCGGCAGCAGATGGAACGCCAGAACAAGGACCTGAAGGCCAAGCTCCAGGAGATGGAGAACCAGGTCAAGTCCAAGTTCAAGTCCTCCATCTCCGCCTTGGAGGCTAAAGTTGCACAGCTGGAGGAGCAGTTGGAGCAGGAGAACAGGTTGGAAACAGTCAAATAATATGTCTGATAAAAAAAAAAAGTTTTGTGTCACTCCTGGACAGATCAGTGTTTTGCTGTTCAATTATTATAGTTTTGGTTTCTATTTTTCACCTGAGAAAGTTTTCTACAATTACATCAGTTATATTTACTCTCTTGTTGTTTCTCAGGGATAAGCAGGTAGCTGCGAAGAGTATGCGCCAGAAGGACAAGAAGCTCAAGGACTTGATTATGCAGGTGGAAGACGAAAGGAAACAAGCTGAGCAGTACAAAGATCAGGTACGATCACTTAATGCACCCATGCTCTAACATAAGTCCATACATTTTTCTTGTGTGTCCATTATTTGAGTGGATGGATATATTGAATCCAGTGCACAGGGATAGTTTGGGATGGCCTGTCAAAAGTAGGGCTGTACCCAACTCAGGATTTTGTCAGTTGAATTGGATTTGGCCGCTATACACAAAGCTTTGACGATTTGTTCTTTTTAAAATAAAATAAGTTCAGTGTCAACAGTGTAAACTCCTTTATCAGCTGACATGAGGAAGTCTTTGACTTTCAGGGAGCAGCCCTGATTATAAGAGTACTAAGTTTGCATATTTCCTCCATTCATTCATCAGGCGGACAAGGCGAACACTCGCATGAAGCAGCTGAAGCGGCAGCTAGAGGAGTCAGAGGAGGAGTCTCAGCGTGCCACAGCTGCCCGCAGGAAGCTTCAGCGGGAGCTGGATGAAGCTACTGAGGCCAACGACGCCATGAGCCGCGAGGTCAACTCTCTCAAGAGCAAACTCAGGTAAGATGAAGTGGCAAAGACTTCATCTGTCTGTCTCTTCAGTCTGTCTTTCTTCCCAGCTAGGTGGAGTGTGTTTTTGTTTGTTTCTCTTGTCTAATTGATCTTTTTAATTCTGACGTTCCAACAGGACACATGCAGTAAAGAACTGCAGAAAAGAAAGTAATGCATAGTAAATAGTCACTACCTTACGACTGCGTATTAAGGCCGTTTAAAAAAAAAAAAAAGATGGAGCTGGGGGAAGGGGTGTAATAGTCTGAGATTTAAGTCTTAAATTTATGAGAAAGAACTCACAAATTTGTATTAAAAAAAAACATGAACTCCAATTTATAGTCATTAATTTACAAGAAGAAAAAATCTTAAATCCTGAAATTAAAGTCATAAACTTACAAGGAAAAAAACAGAAATGTTTTTGGTTTTTTTTGTCACTTTGCAAGGTTTTAATCCTATTTTAAAAGCTTCTGATATCACCTCCCTCTTCATCTCCTTGTAGTTCTCATGCGTTAGTGCAGTGTTGTTGTTGTTGTTGGATGTTTCGACATACAGTATGTTGGTGCTCAGATTTACAGTCTGCTGTAGTGTAAAACATTCTAAAATTATTATTAATAAATATTAGATATAAGTTATCCTGGCTTGGACTTGATATATTATAATATCAGAGAATATTTGTCATAAATTTACCACTTAAATCTCAGAGAATATCCCTTTTGTCCAGTTCTATGACTTTTAAAAAAAAAAATATTATTTTTTGGCTATTAGGGACAGCTGAAGATATGACAGGAAAGGGAGTAAAGAGAGAGGGGATCACACACAGGTGGGAGTTGAATCAGTAGCTGCTGCAGAGGACTGATGGCCTTAGTATGTGGGGTGCGTGTTCTACCAACTGAGCTACAGGCGCGCCCTGGAAATGTATGACTTTAATCTCAAAATATTACCCCACCCCCAGCTTTTTTTGACTAATGGCCCAAAAATACTGCCTTATTATCTGGAGGATATCCATACATGACTGCAATATGCATATTGAACATCTTGTCACAGAGAATAAATGAACTCAAACTGCTCATCTGAGTGCTACAGAGCACATTGTCACTGTGGTCATCTTCAGAGGGTTGTAAACACATTTAAAGCATTCAGATTTTAGTGGCCTTACTGAGCACAAGCAAAACAATGGTGTCCATCTCTATTCCAGAGGCAACCCTGAACCCAAGGAGTAACACAGCAGGTACCTCTCTGCTAAAAGTTACCCCATCACCATTTCTTAACTTACCATAACTTTTCATTCCCCTGCACACACCCCTAACACTGTCATTTCTTTCATTTAGCCTAACTGAGAGAAATATGGCTCATCAGCTACTATGATTTCCCTCAGAAAAAAAAAACTAAAATTAAGCAGAAAGTGACCTTCCCATTACATGATTTTTTTTAATCTGGTGGCCATATTTTTCTCAGTGCTTGGTTTAATTGCCCTAAACCGAACTCATTTTCCTGAGCCAGGAGTCAAATGAGTTACAAAGATAACCAGCGTGCTTAACCTGTAACCAAAGCACAACCTGTACATCCTGTATTTCATCAACACCCCGAGTGATCTTCAAACAAACCTTAATCAGCTCTGAAAACTGTCCCACAACCACTCCTCTCACTCTGTGGACATGTCTCTGTGTTTGTACCTCTCGTCGTCTCGTGTGTCTCGTCTCTGTGGTGTTTCAGGCGTGGAAATGAGCCCTCCTTTGGCAGCACACCTCGGCGTATGGGCGGAGGCCGAAGGGTGGTCGAGGATGCCTCAGAGGAGGAGGTGGACTCCCAAAGTGACTTCAACGGAACCAAGGCCGCCGAGTAAGGGACGCCAAATAACCAGATATCAGAATTACCAACAGTACCAGGGCAACGTCTGCCACTTCAACAGAGAATAACTACAACGCCTGTTATGCTATCTAGTTCTTCCATATCACTTCAAAATATATATTGTCTCCCATTTCCAATAGTGTACTGATCTGTCTTCTTGTCTCAGAGCACCTTTTTTTTGACACACAATAATCAGAAGGACTTTATATGAACTAGGGGAGTTGTTTTGGTGGCTCTGCTGATGTGTGATTTGCTGTTCTTTTTATTATTATTTTTTTTTACTTTACACTGTTTTGTACTGCACTGAATGACTGATTCTTCCTTACGCCAGGTTGTGTACACAAGAATAGGCGCCTCTAATTACCACGCTAACCTGCCAGCAAAGCCTCGGGTCTCCACAATAAGTCACGTTACAACTTAAAGCAGAGACATTGTGTAAATCTGTGGATCTGTAACTATTATCAGCGACTGTTGTCCTGTTGCCTGTGACTGCTGTTAGTGTTTCAGAGCAGCACTGACTCAAAGATTTTTCTATACTCTGCATCCAGTCAGTGCTGCTGTTTGTACCCCAATGAACAAATATTTAGGTGTTCAAACATTTTCTAAAATCACAGTTTTATATTATTTGCACCTTTCTTGTGCCCAGATATGTTTTAGATTAGTTTTACTGAAGCCAAGTAATGTCAGAATGTTTTAGGTCAGAGAAGATTTAGACGAGCCACAACTAGAAAATCACGGGCCAGATATCAGCATTGGGCACATCATTTTCTTTTTGTCCAGATTTACTATAAATGTTCCAACAGCCCCTGAATACCCTAAACCAACTAATTCTCATTGATAATTTTATATGTAATCAACCAATGTTTACATAACACCAATTGTATCTATTAATTGTTGAACCACCTGCACAAGAAATAAAGATCTTAAAAAAAACAACTTTGATTTTCTCCTTTTAATGTTTCTGTCTTGGTCAGTAAGATCAATCATCACAACAGGATTATCCTCATCTGATCAGTTCAATAGAAAAACAACAACTGCAAACCAGCAGGATCAGAGTTGGGTATAGTACCTCAGGCACATACAGTTTAAAGTCCAAATACAGAAGCAGTTATAGATAGGGATGCACCGAATTTGGCAGATAGCCGATGCTTTATTTTATGGTTGCTTATTTTGTTTTTATCTATTCTCCCTTTTTTTTGCCAGGGAAACAAATAAATCATTCTAAAAAAACATGGCACCCGTTGCCCTCTCATGTCATACCGGGGTTGTGTCCAGTCTCTGGATAAGTATTGAGTTAAATGAAATGTCACCGTTAGTGAGTGTGCAGTTGAGCGAGAGTGCCTGCGTGTGTGACATTGCAGCTGCTGGGTATGCTGGCTACTGTCTGGCCACAAATAACACAACGTTTAGTGAGCGCAAATTGATGTGACACAACAGACAAACATCAGTCAGTGAATGTCATTCTAATTTACTGGCCAACAGCAGTCAACAAGACGAATATTGGCAAGTGCCGAATTTCGGCTGATAAATCGGTGCATCCCTACTCACAGAGGTGCTGCATACAAACAAACACCCAGTACACAGTGGTCGTGGATCACAATTACAGCGAGCTCATGTTAGTTAAAGGAAGGTTAAACTGCAAAGAGCGGTAAAGTTCAGTTCCAGTTCCAATATGTATGAAGTTAATTCCTACACACAGGGTACACTGCAGTGAGTATACAGTTATGACTGCTGTATAAACATGATATTTAGATATGCACTGTAATAAGTGCTTAATGAGCTGCTGGATGGCAGCAGTGAAAACTCAAGATTAACCAGAAACATTTCAGGGAAAAGAACAGGTGTCACAATAATTACTCTATTCTCCCATTCACAATATCTCTCACTAAAAGGCAGGATAAGGGTTTTCAATATAGGCTCCATCTACCTACACAAATATACTATGAACTGTGCTTATCTTTGACCTGTTAAAATCTATTATTGCTTGGTATTTTTCTCCCATTCATCCACCATATAACTCTGACAGCAGACAGGGGGTCTCACACTTATTAGGGAATTATTATTACTGTACATTCAGTAGTGAACATGTGCCAGTCTAACTCCTATAATCAACTAAAATCAGTACAAAAGTTATTGATAACACTAGATCATCAATCTGCAGCGTGACAAATTAACATTGTAACTCAACATCTCTGAGGCAAAAAAAATCTAAAAACCTACACCTGACTTTCATAAGCCTTGCATACCAGAAAATTATTAGTCTGTTAAAACAAGTATGTGCAATGGCAGGAAGGGAGGTAACAGAAAGGACTGGAATTTCATCAAACTGAATTTAAACTACCACGTGAGATTGAACTAGCCTGAAGTAAAGTTCATCTCTCTTCTAGAAGCCTGGCAGCATAAAGAATTGGTACCCCATTTCATTTGTTTGAACTCTTACAGCAAAGCAAAGCCTACAAACTGAAGAGGTAATAGTAACATTGATGAAGGCAGCGATGGCTAAAATACTACAAACACCAGCTCCTGGCAGAAACTAATTCATTCTCAGCTTTTGAATGCTGATTCTCTTCAAGAAAAAAAAAAAAATATTGGGGGCTCACAGCAAATTATTTAAATCATCTTTTTAACCAACAATATCTAACCCCTCCTTAACAGAAGTTAATTCATGCCAGTGTTGTTCAGTGCTACATTAGTTAAGCCCATAGCTCAAAGAAAAAAAGAGCAAAAACAGATTTGTTAAAACTTTACTGTGTTTTTCACATCAGATTCAAACAAAAAACGACCCATTGCTTACCCCATTGTTTGATTGATTTTTCACTTCTCAACACTTTGGTCATTAACAATGTTTATAAGACTGGACCTTTTCATAAATGACACTCCAGCTTCTTGGTCCCTACATCAGCAGCAATTCCAGTTGCTGTAAAGGGACAGTTAACCCCCAAATCAAAAATACTTATTTTTCCTCTTACATTTAGCGCTATTTATCCATCTAAACAGTTTTGGTGTGAGTTGCAGAGTTTTTGAGATATTGGCGTACAAGCGTCTGCCCTCTCTCCAATATAATGGAACTAGGTGGCACTCGGCTTTGTGGTGCTCAAACCGCCAAAAAAATAAAAATAAAAAATACATTTGAAAAACTAACACCAGTATCTCTTTCCAGAAATCATGACCTGGTTACTCAAGATAATCCACAGATGTTCTTGTGAGCAGTTTCATATGGGAACTATTTTATTTCTACAATAGAAGAAAGAAGCTCCTACATGAAACTGTTTCCAAAAATGTCTGTAGTGTGCTTTGAGTCCCACAAGTAGAGTGACATGTAGTCCCATTATATTCAAGAGAAGGCAGATATCTCCAAAACTCTGCAATCCACACAAAAACAATCTAGACTGATAAATAACACAACAGAGGAACAATATGTATTTTGGGGTGAACAGTCCCTTTAAAGTAACCATCAGTGGGCAAGTGCAGCAAGCTCCCTACAGGTATGTTTCAACAGCCCTGTTGTGCCACCACAGAAAGCAAATCAGCGGACACGGAAGGATTTTTTTTTTCAGATGCTACTCACCAGTGTCAAGGATACAGCGAAGATACAGTGTGAGCAGCAGGTTCCTTGATCTTACACAAACTGCAGTGCTGTTTGCTAGATATGGTGACAGATATGGTATGATACTAGCTCGAGGCAGCAGAAGTCCATGCGCTCATTATGTGGGGCACGGAGCAAGGACAGAGTGGCTTTCTTGCCCAAATAGTTTCAACGGGGCGTGGACATGGAGACGAGGGAAGACAGCTCAGTTCGAAGTCCCATTGCTGTAGTTAGTTTATTATGGAGGGAGAGGGGACGGGGGAGAGTTGGTGTCAGATTCTTCTTCCTTCTCCTCTCATAGTAGAATCTTGACCCCTCCCTGAGGAGACTGGGCACCTTGGGAGACTCCTCTCGGAGGAGCTGGTCCAAATTCTAACCGCTTCACTAAACTGCAAGACAAGATGTAGTACAAACACTCGTGAAAATAAGAACAAAAATTTAGTCCAAATAGGTATGTGGGTTGTATACAAGTATGCATGTAAATATTGATGTACATGTGTAGTGATGTGTGATGTGTATCTGTGGAAGGTCATTCATGGCTACACTCTCTTGGAAGTCAAGATTGAAAACTGAAGGCTTTCCTGAAGACCAAATTCATCCCCACAAAGACTGTGGCTTTTAAATACCTCTTTCTGTACATATGCAAATACATACTAAAAAAAAAATCAGTTTTCTATCAAAAAAGGGTTCAGTATACTCCAAATTTTCAAATTAAATGTGCCAGAAATTTGACTAGAAACTGTCCATAAAAACAAGGATAAATATCAAGTGAACTGAGCTGATTTTCCTATGGATTATTTTCACAGGTTTAGTGGCTCATTTCATATTCGGTCATTTATTTAAGAAATTGATTGTAAAAAATAGTTGTAAACATTTAATGATTTTTTTTTTTTAAACCTGCGTATTTTCATGATTTTTCACTTTCCACCTCCACTGGAAAGGCAATGCAGACTCCATTAAGCGTCACAATAATTACTTTTGTTGGATGATGTAGTATCCAAGAAACAACTGCTTCCAACAATATTATTGTCATTTTAAAGCGATATTACACCCAGAACGATAATCCACTCAATATCTACTCACCCCTGTGCCGATGTGAGGATCGGTGAAGATCTTCAGTTCATAAAACAATCCTGGAGTTTCAGCAGAAAACAGGGTTGCAGCCAAATCCAGTCACAAAATGTCTCCATACTGCTCGTGTGGTGTAATCCAAGTGTCCGTGAGCTGCGACATTAAAATTTAACCACCAAAGACGCCATTTACACCAAGTTTTTAGCCAAAATGCCAAATGTAGTCTCTCATACTCAAGCCAGTTGCACAAGAGATCTCGCAATATTTTCACACGTGCATCCATTAAGAGATATACGAAATCTTGCGATACATTGACACCATGTTTACATGCTACCTGCTACATGCTATAGTTGACAATTCGGCTAAAAACATGGTATTAATGGTGTCTTTGGTGGTTAAATTTTAATGTCGCAGCTCACAGACACTTGGATTACATCACACAAGCAGGATGGACACATTTTGTGTTTGTTTTGTGTTCCCTTTTTTACATTTTATCTGTGGTCACCATTCACTGCCATTGTACTGGATTTGGCTGCAACGCTGTATTCTGCTGAAACTCCAGGATTGTTTTGTGAACTGAACTGAAGGGCATGAGTACATATTGAGAGGACTATCGTTCTGGGTGGAATATCGCTTTAAGACTATTTCTTGCCACTGATATAATGATAATATAATTCCATAATCAAAGAGCAATGAGCAACTTTTAATTCAGACAGCAGCAATGCGACCAGAAATGTGTCACAAGCTTTTTGTGTTTATTTGGCAAATCTGATAACAGTAGGCAAACCCGCTGCTGTTTACACTGGCAGGCAATATCGTACAATATATGGACATGACCTCAATAAGTTGCTAATGTAATTATCACGTGTGAAATAATGGCCAGTAACCTACGCTGTGTGATTTTTTTAAGTATTGCAGTGTTTCCCATACATAGACCATTCTGTGGCGGTGCGCCACAGAATGGAGACCAACCGCCACAGAATGATATGCCGTATGAAATTACTATATCGTGACCATCGAGTACAAATTGTCACGTAAATGTTTTAAGACGTCGGTATGTAATTCTCTTTGAAGTTTCTCTTCTTTCACTCTCTCTCGGTGCTCCTCTCACAGCAAGCAGCTCACTCCCCCCGCCCATCCAGAAAAGTCTCCTGCGCGCATGCGTGTTTTAGTATCAGGAGCGGTGTTGTTAACTTGGCGACTTTCTCGGTAACTCTGGCGGCTTTCCAAATCCTCTTGACGACTGTTTTGTCCTAAGCGATTAGCGACAAATCTAGCTACTTTTTCTGGTGTTACTGGAGACTTTTCTGGTGTTTTGGAG
>JAJHUR010114860.1:1120-14280 GCA_027495735.1 Lutjanus campechanus | reverse complement strand
CACACACACACACACACACACACACACACACACACACACACACACACACACACACACACACACACACACACACACACACACACACACACACACAGGCCTGTCCAGCATCATTTATAATTACAAATGGTGTTGTGAAAACTCTCTGATGGCATTAATATCTGAGATGTTCACTCTAATTAACTACCACTGAGAATACACACACACACACACACACACACACAAACACACAAACACACACACACACACACGTGTTGAGTATAGGATGAATATTACACACTCACTGACTAATAATTACAAACACACACACACACTGCTGATAGCCTCACTGGTTTCTATTCTGGGAAGTCGGGCTGATGTTGGTTCTGAGTTGTGACGATGAATTAAAGATGACAAGACCTCGACCACGGACCTGCCTGTGTGTGCGTGTGTGTGTGTGTGTGTGTGTGTGTGTGTGTGTGTGTGTGTGTGTGTGTGAGTGTGTGTGTGTTATCGAGCTGTTTCTCTTGTCTCTGCATGCTCTGGTTATCCTGACGCTGTGATTGATTAAAGCCTGAATTCTCTGCGTGTAGGTGTTAGCAAAGAAGAGGAGTAAACAGGACTTGGACCCAAAAGTAGATAAATCAAGCGGAACAGGTGTTGCTCTTCAGCCAGAGGTCGAACAGGACAAAAGAGGGGAGACATCAGCAAACAGTCAGATTATATAAACCAGTGGTTCCCAACATCAGGGTCGGGATTATTCTGTTCATGAGATGAAGAATATGACAGGAAAGATGGAAAATCTTGCTTTACCTTTTCAAATTGCATGCAGTGCAGAACAAAGTCCATATGAATCCTTCCCATTAACTTCTGTGGAGAGCAGATTCACAGTCAGGTGACCTTTGTCACCATGGTAACACACTTTGGTTTGGTCAGGTGAAAGGTCGTGGTTTGGGTTAAATAAGTAGGCTGAGTTACATGACTTATGTCACCTGACGTAAGCAAAGTGACTTAGAACTTTAAATAACACTGACTTTAGTTTTTTCCTGGTTGAAGGTCCTGGGTAACACTTCACTTTCCAGGTCCCATGATTTCATTATAAATAGGTGGTAATTACCGAGTAATATATTTTTAATTTCTTAGAAATTACCCACAAATTTCATGTTTAATCATGTGATATTAGTGAGTATTCTTTTAATGTAGTTGTAATGTCATTACAAAGCAAGATATTTGAAATTTCTCTGAATTTACACGAAAAAAACCCCCAAATATCATAAGTTTAATATAATTACTTAATAATGTTGGATAATTGACGATGAATTGGAATAATTTCTAAAAACTTTCAGGTATGATACATACTAATTATCACTCAAAAGTTGGGGGTAAATTTGGAATTAATTTTAAAAAGTGGAGGGGAGGTAGAGGCCTGAGCCACAGATAATGTCGGAGAGGTTACGTGCTTGGAGGTGTTCTAAAACTGGAGGAACAGGACGTTGCTGTGTAGTCACATTTCCGCCCAAAAACACAAAACTTTTAGTCACAGGAGATACACTTTTTGAGGAACTAAAAGGTTCCTTCATCCTCTAGCTGTCTGTCGTCATCTTCTGTGACTCCATGTTAATGTGTCCAAGAACAAAACCAAACTGATTTGCGTCCACAGCTTTTTGAAAATGGCGGCTGAATTTAAATGCTGCAAGAACTCGACCAGTCAAAATTATAATTAATTAAATATTCAGTGCTGCAAGCCCCACCCCCAAAAGTTCCTGGTCTTTTAAAGGACTACTGGACTTTTAATGTCCCTGGAACTTAATTCAGATGCTCTTTCCTGTCGTGTAAATGTGCTGAGTTCCTTTCAAGGCTCCTAGTCTTTGGGTAAAGTTCCTGTGATGCAACGGTCAACAGACTTCTTAAGACTGTCACACTTTGAAATCCACTCATCCAAGCTGCCTCAGTGATTGAGTTTTGGTGTTACATGCTCCTGAAGACAATCCCAAAACCATCGTCCACCATTCAGACAGTTCCTGTAAAGGGGACATATTTCTCAGATATCTTAAGCTCGTCTGTAGGAAACACCTTTGTGCTACAGTATAGTACAATATACTATTATCTATATGAGCGATGTTGTGTTAACTGCTATAAAAAGGATTCTCCTCCTGTAGTAGACATGCACGGTGCCATGGTTTCCAATGCAGACATTATAAATCTGAATGTTTCCACGGTAACAATGTAGTGCAGTGCCCTCACCAGTTTCCCATCCTGCCCTTCTCCTCTCTGACTCACACACGTTAGTAGATACTTACACACACACACACACACACACTGTCCATTTCCAGCCTGGTAGAAATGGTCACGCTGCCATCTGCGCTTCAGTTTGTGTTCATGCCTGGATGCCCCTGTTTGTGCGTTTGTGTGTGTGTGTTGGGGAGCATGTGGTGATCTAATGTCGCAGTCACGAGCAGAAAATCCTTCTGCCCTTGACATTATCAACACCAGCGTTCTCTTTTACTAAATTACACCAAGTTCTGCCCTGACTAATAGCGCCGAGCTCAGAGGGCATTTGTGTATTTTTCTCTCTGCTGCGGTGGGATTTCACCTTTTTTGTTGCTTCACTGAACCCCAAAAAGCAAGGACATGTTCGGCTTTGCTCCCTGAAATGGGAACAAATTGACAGAGACAGGGAACTGTAACGCCGGGCTGCTGTTGTGAATTTTTCTGAGCCGACTATGATGTCTTAAAAAGAAAGCTGCAAGTGGAAGAAATGTGTTTCTGAGCAGGAACAGATTTAGAGGAGTCATGACTTGTTACAGGCAGGAGTTTGGCGGTGAAGTTTAAAGGTGTGTTGGCTGAGCGTGGGTGACAGGCGGAAAAGTGACGATCAGAGTTCAATTCGAAGCTGATTACGAGTGTCGACTGAAGAATATAACCTGATTCAAACAGTTTGAGCTGCTGCAGAATCCCGAACCTAACGGTTAAAAAGTCTGACATACTCACCAGTGACTCCAACTTTACAAACTCATATTCTGCCGCTGATTGTTGATCAAAAGTCCAAAACTTTCATTTAAACTCAAGTCTCAAAGTTTCCAGTGACACCAGACCTGCCAGGCTGAATATTGGGGGAATGTGTAAATGAGAGACCTTAAAACACAACACAGTCTCACCACAAGGTCCGTTTAATTATGTTTTTGTAGCTTTTGATTTCCCCAGTTATCTTTTCTTTCGATTACAAAAATACCTGTTCCTACCTATACTTTTGTCCTTGACATCATTGTCTTCCAGAGGTTGTAGAGGACTGGGTTGAAGCTAAAGTGAAGATATATGAAACTAGAGAACCTAAGGGATTCATTGGTGCCAACCATGTTAGTCTAGCTTTTCAGGAACTGGACCAAGTAACGCTTTGAGGAAAAAAAACATCATGGCTATTTTCAAAGGGGTCCTGTGATGTCTCACCATGAGGTCATTTAGTTGCGGTTTCAGAGCTTTCAATCATATCACATTATCTTCATCAGCAGATGGTGTTTGCCCAATTATCTTTTCTTTTTCATTACAATACCTATACCTACCTATTGTCTGCCTAAACTAGAAGAGCTACGGCATCCAGAGGTGCCAACCAAGTCATACTAGCATGTTGCAAAGGGAGCTAAATATTGCTACATTTTGCTGTGGAAAAAACTGGCATTGCCATTTTCAAAGGAGTCCCTTGACTTCTCGCCTCATGATATCTGTATAAAAATGAGTCCTATCAGTATTCAAAAGTCTCCCCATGGGAGACACACCCGCTTATGATAATCTCATTTTTGCATGCAGAATAAATGTGTTGTTTTTGCCTACTCTGTCTGAATATATCTGCATACTGGGGTCCCTAAACAGTGATGGAACTGCATAAACTGGCTACGACTGAAAAACTGAGATTCTTGTGGATTCAATCCACATAGTATCCTTTTTATTTTAGTGAGATTATTATTTTTTAACTTGACTTCACTTGACCGATAGTGACCTTCAGGATAATCACAACCTACTGAAACTTCACAACCTGAAACTAGAGACATGGAGCGTTCAGAGGACGGATGGTTCTTCAGTATATTGATAACAAGTGGGTTTCTGAGCAAATTCCTGAACAGAAGCGCTCAAAAGCTAATTGCCAAAAAAATGTAATTCTTACAGCAATGTGCAAGTTTTTGATACCAAATCACATCATGATTTTTTCTATGCTGTTTCCCATGGTCTTGCTGTCTTAATGTGGTATTGTGGAGGAATATTTGCCTGTTTTTAATTCTGGAGCAGTCAGAAATGGATAAATTTGGCACAAAATCTGAGTAACAAATGAGAGAATGGAAATGGCCATCATGTATCTCAATCAAAAAGTTATACACTCTAAACTTTCAAAATGTGAATACGTGCCTGAAGCAAACACAACGTTTACTGGATATTTATGACTCGAAACTCCCAACTTTCAGATGATTTATACAACTTCTATGTGATATTTACTGTTGACCTGCTCTCTCCCTCTGAAGATCCCGTCCCTCTAAAAAAGAGAGATTCCATAAGTTACTTTTCAGTGTATTTTAGCCGATAATTTCTATATAAATATCTTCAGATGATAATCTTTTGAGAAAACATGAACAGCCATTTATTCCCCTCCTTAATAAATAATGTCATCCAACTTTTGTTTTATATCAGTTGCTGTAACAGATCAAAGATTAAATATAATCTGCTAACTGCTGCGGCTCAGTATCACAGGCGGTACAATGTTGGCAGATAATAAAATCATATTCATGTTAGATCAACTTCCTCCTGCTCTGGTTTTTTCCTCCACCCAGAGAAGATATATTCTGCTCATGAATTAATAAACCCAGTATAATTTTTGGTACATGCTCATAGTTCCATTATGAATTCATGTGTTTTACTTTCTCAAGAATTCAAGCCATCTCAAGTCTTTGGTCTCTGAGCCACCAAACAACTTTAAAGTTTTGCACTTTATGTCGACATCTGTTTTCTTCATCTAAAAAACAGCAAAGCAGCAAGTAAAGTCGTCCCAAAGTTCCTCACAGTCAAAGAAAAACACTCAAAACAAATATAAAAAAATGTCAAGATGGCGAAGCAGAGATAATAACCATCAAACTCAGGAGATTATTTTCTTTGGAGACAGACGCTCTGGAGGTCTTGTTCTTCACTTCTACATGTCTCAACTGATTTGAATTGACACTTTTATTACATCGGAGTCACACAGTTGATACAAAGATCAACACAGGACTGTCCCATGTTTTCCACGCCTCGTCTGTGGAAATTGCATCTCAAATGTCACCTTTTTTTAAATCCTGTATTGAACTAATTTATCTAATCTTCATGGTTTTTGAGACAAGGTGGAAACAAGAAAAGGTTGTTCCAATACTACGAAGTCTTTACTATGCCAGAAACAGGTTTATATCACATGCAGTGTGCGTTGTGTGTTGATCGCTCATATCTATTCTTCTAAAATATCCGGTGTAATGTGAAACACCAGTGTTGTCACAAGTTTATCAGCCGGATGAAAAATTTCCTCACAAATGTGCCAGAAGTACCAGAGTGTCCTTCTTCACCCAGTTTCTTTTCACAGGATGTAAATCAACATGCTTTTCTGGATATTTTGACCCACAATCCTTTGCACAGCAGACGATACATCACATTAACTGAGTCACAGACTGTGTTGCCAACATTTTTCCGACTTTGCTGGACGTTTCAGACTCTGTTAGCAAATTTATTTTAAAAAAGTGACTTGTGACAAATTTAGTGACTTATTGTGAAAACAGTGTGAAAACATCGCTAGTTCTTCTTCTTCTTCTTCCAGCGCTTGCAAATGTTGAAATAGTTTGATCTTGTATCTAAATAGTTTAAAAACTTTTGCCTCCCCTTGAATATGATGCTCCTTTAGTTATTTTCTGATTATTAGGCTGCAGATTGCTCTGTCTACCTGATCTCTTCCTTGCTTTCTGCAAACAACACAAGCTTTAGGCAAATAATTGTGTGATGACATCTTCAATATGCAAATGTAGGCGAGAAGTGGCAACTTTTCGTGACTTTTGGAGCTAGTGCTAGATACGTTCATTGGAGGATAGTTGGCAAAGAGAGCAGAGACAGATGACAGCTCATTGACAGATGGCAGAAATTTCACGCTACAACGGATGAAGGAGCAGGAGGAACAAAGTTCAAGGTGCAATATTATGACAACATAGGATGTCCCAGTTGTAGATATGCAACTGTATGTACTTTGTAAGGGCAACTTACAGCTTTAGTTCCAATAGTTCCTGAGCTCAGGTCTGGTTTCTTGGTTCCTGATTGGTCAAAAGGTAACTTACGTGACATCTTTGACTCTTGTAGAAAACATTTGAAAGTGTACTGGAACTATAATAGAAATATGCACTCACTGCTGCTACTTTCAGGATATTTTTTTTTTGCCTCTTTGTAGAAAAATGTTTTTCCTTTTATTAAACATCAGTTTGAACCTCATTAGGTAAAAACCTGGAAGTAAAGACTCAGAATTGAAAACCTATATGTCTGAAAGCATGCACAGCTGCGACTCCACCTTTCATCTTCTTTCCTCACCTTTCATCTCTGTGCCTCATATATTCTCAGCCTTCCCATTATCTCTGCTGCTAATTGTGCTGAGGTCTACCCTGTCAGAGTGAGAACAATCAGACAGAGCTCTGATATTCTGCTGAACACATGGAAAGAGGCGGTCAGTTCATATCTGTCAGCTGCAGTGCTGCCCCTCTGTAGATTGAAACATGTAGGCGCTAATATAATATCCATATTCCATTATGTTGATGAGGTGAGAAGTTCAAAAACCCATCTTGAGCAACCAATTAACATGATGGCTGCATCATGTTAATTGGACATAGTTGGCTGTTGGAGAGGAGCGGAGATGAATCTCTCTGTTCAGTTACCAGGCAGAAACCAGAACAGATCGCTGTTAAAAGAAGGAAAAATGTTTCCTCCGGAGTCACAAGAGAGGCCAAACTTCATCAAAGGTGCCTCGTAACAAAGCTCCAAAGCTGCTTTATTTACACATCTTGTTATATATCAAACATATGTGAGAAATTGTGCTTTAATGAGCAATTAACTTACACATTGTGGACTGTTTACTGATCAGCTGGGCCCAGTGACCATCAGTCGCAGCCCTGATGTCCTGCTGAGAATTTGCCCATTCACAGTTTTTACAGTTTGTACAAAAAGAAATATTACAGTAGCGGGAGGGAATAGTGTTGTATTTTAAAGTGATACTCCACTTTGTGATGCCGATGTGATGATGGGTGAAGATCTTCAGTTCACAAAACAGTCCTGGAGTTTTAGGAGAAACAGGGTAGCAGCCTCATCCAGTACAATGGCAGTGAATGGTGACCACGGATAAAACTTTAAAAACAGCACACAAAACAAACACAAAATGTCTCCATCCTGCTTGTGTGGTGTAATCCAAGTGTCCGCGAGCCGCGACATTAAAAATTAACCACAAAAGACGCCGAAGCAGAAATGTCAGCTGTAGCATGTAGCCGGTAGGATGTAAACATGGCGTCGATCTCACGAGACTTCATATATCTCTTAATGGACGCACGTGCGGAAGTTTTGCGACAATTCAAGGATATGGGTTGTTTAAATTGTTGTAAAAGGCAGGAAAGAAAAGGAATAATGAGAAGTAAAATACAGAATGTGATTCAAGGAGTTGAAGAGAAAAGTAGAGGAAAGAAGGAGGGAAGAAGATTGGAAAAGTTTTCCTTGGCAGCGTGCTGACGACAGAGTCATAAATAGATCTAGAGAGCGGAGGGTTCATCTCCCCTCTACTTGATTATAACAGCCGACCTTTCACACACACACTTACATTCATTGGGCTCTTGGCGTAATTAACCCGAGCCAATCAAATCCAAACTAAATCTCCTCTTCCGCTGACCCCGTGGCTCCCGTTAAACATCTGAGCAGCTCTGGAATGAGTTGATCTGCGGTGATCAGCGTTCAGGTCTAAGTGAGGCTCAGATTAACTCACTGCAGTCTGCAGGAAGCACTCAGCACAGCATCTTATAGATCCATGTTTAAAAAGCCTGTATTTCAAACATGTTTTATGTTTAATAGGTCGTTTCGGTCAAAGTGTGGGGTCGTGGGGTGTGCGGTCACTCTGAAAAGCCTTTTAAATGGCTCCTACTGTAGGATTTTAAATGACTTGTGAACTGTATGTACAGTATTTGGTCAAAAATGATACATAATCTTACAAATCTCCATTTCTGGGGGGTCACTGACTTAAGTCCTGCTCTGTGAAACTGTTGGCTTTGAGGTCAGTGACACAAGAGCTGTTTCTTTTCACTTCTAACTTGGTGAATTAAGGTTTTATTTCAGCCAAACCAGAGCTTCTGATTGTTGGAACAGTCGATAGACTAACAAAAATGGTTTTGGTGAGTTTTATTTTGTTTCTGTTGAGTTTGCATGAGCTGCTGTTGTCAGGGGTCTGGTGGTCTTTTAGGACCAGTGCTGTTTAGTGCTGTAACCATTGTTTCTGGTTAAACAAGAAGGATTTTACTGACTACAATCTGAGTCTGTTGGTGGCAAAAACAAGCACTTTTAGTGGATTTACTCTGGACGAGCGCATTTGCCTCCAAGGGTTACATAGCAGCCATTACGGCTTGTTTGTGGCTGCTGGCTGAGGTCTGGAGCTGGAATATTTTCACATCTATCTCGGTGAATTACACGTTTATTTTGACCAAACCAGAGCTGGCGATTGGATGGATGCTGAGTTTTATTTGTTTCTGCTGAGTTGGAATGAAATGTGTTGATCTGTGAGGTAGAATCACTATTTTTGTCAGTGGAGTTTGGTCTGAGATGCCAGTGTTCTTGTGCGACTTGTAGTGGCAATGAATGTTGTGTATAGTACATTTTAAATATCATGTACACTGCGAAAGTAAATAATAATGTGGTACATGAGGGATGTTGCAGAAACCTGATCAAACTGTAGCAGAAAACTGATCCTTTTTGGATAAGAAAAGGCGTCTGACAAAGCAAACTTAACCAACAGGAATTTTACGGATTACAGGCTACTAAACATCTACATCTGCTGTTGGTAATATGCTCTTGTTCTTCTATGCGTGCACCAATGTTTTTTACAGTATAAAGCATATTGTTGTGCTTCCAATTCTCTTCTTCTCTCTTTTTTGTGCATGTACAGATCAAAATGCAGTGTTTGAATCATGTATTTTGTGGTTTCAACAAATTGAAAAGTGTGAGGAATTTCATGCATCATTTGTTGTTTCTGTTGTTTCAGTAATACAGATCAATCTTGGAAATGAAAGACAAACCAAAAACATGTTCAAATCAAGCTCAAACACAACTTTTTTTTCCCAGCACAGAAGTCGCCTTACAGCTTAACTACTTCTGGGAAACTGTCCCATCCTGCTCCTCTAATCCCGGCTGATGTATCAAAGAACTGAAATCTGTCCAATCATATTTTGTTACATTTGAAAAGTCTTCCCCTTAGAGCTGATGTGCTTTTGTGATTGTTTAAAGCAGCTCAGTGAGGAGCCTGATCGAGCCAATATTTTGATTTAATTTGGTAATGGTTCGAGGGAGGGTATGGTGGCCTGCAGGGACATTTGAGAGCAGTTAAATATGTTTAAATATTATAGCTCCAAAGGGTCGATGACCTTTATCGATTTATCCACCAGAGACAAATTTCCCTGTCTTTATGTGCGTGGCGGGCGGTACGTTCAGATGACAGAACACACATTAGCAGCTGCAGGACGCCGATTACACCTGTGACCTACAGGTGCACAATTAAAATAACAAATGGCCGCTTTGGCTGCTGGGTGGAGGTATGTAACAAGGGATTCATAAAACAGCAGGAGGGGCAGAGATGAGGACACTCAGCAGCTAAATTTAAAATCCTGCAGCCCTGACTCCTGGAGAGTCACCTGAAAACACTCCCTCGCTGTCAGATGAGGGCTGCTGGGGCCAAAGCCTGACCTTGTGCCCCTGGAGCTGCCCAAAATCTAGCATTTTCAAATGCCAACACAAAGACATGCATGTGTCCATGTGAAAATGTGTGTTGAGTATAGTGTGTTAGTGCAGATGGAGTACCATGCTGGAGAATAACAGTTGACCTTGGTTAGTGCTGGACATTGTCCTGGCTGTCTGTCTGTGATGTAAGTGTTTCTCCTGTGTGGGAGGACGGTCCGCTTCAGGGCAAAGCATCACCACTGGTTGTATAATTCATTACCACAGGGCAGCGTGTCCACCTCAGGCCTCCACAAAATGCAGGAAATTGGACTGCTGCAGACCTTCAGCCCTGCGCTGTGGATTCTGTTTTACTACTTTGCTGAAATTAGCTCCAGGAGGTCAAACACCTAAAGCCAAACGGAGAATTGGAGATCGTTTCATCATAAATTTTGGACTTTTAGTTCATCTGTTGTCTGCTGCACATAAAAAACACCTAATTCACAGGAGCGCTGCTGTAATTGTGGTTTTCTGTTGTGTTTTTTCCTCATATCCGATTATTCCTCATCCTTAAAACCTTTGTTTTTATTTCTGTGTGTGTATGCATTGTAAACTCCTATAGATGGAGTACCAGTCAGCTTACCAAGGAAATAAGAAACCACCGTTATATACTTTAGGTCAGGTATCCCTCTCTCTGACTTAACCAAACTTCATAGATAAAATCATTCATTGAAGAACACAGGAGTTTCTGCTGCTGCCTCGATCTGTTAGTTTGTTTGTGTTGTTGTGTGACTTCAGTGATTTCTAAAGATAGTTTAAAGTCACACAAATGTCACAGACAAACTGACAAATGGAGTTTTGTTGGTTTGGACAGAGTGACATTTGACTCCCATCAGAAAAGTCTGTATGTATGTCAGATGTTTTGCTGCTGACCCTGTCCACACAGCAGATCGCTTAGCTTCCGTGCTGGTGCCCCTGACTGCTTCTCCAAACTGGAGGCGTGTCACCTGCCATCTTCTGTTGATGATACACTGACCATTGATATGTGCCTCATCTAATCCTGAATCAAATAATCCAAACTATCCCGTTAGTAAGTATGTGACACCTGATTTCACACAGTTTCTTTTCTCATTTGATTAGTTATCTGTAGACTAGACTGTAGGGAAGGTTAGAGTAACTTTATTGCCCCCAAGGGGACATTTTTTGCAGGCGTGGGGCTACAGTCCATTGGTTCACATTAAAACATCAAAAAGACATAAGAAGCATTGCTAAATGATGCTAACAGTCACATAAAACACATCTTGTTCTTACTCAGTGTCCTTCTAACATAACGTATGTTGAACAGGAGCTTGTAAAGTAAACCTCACTGAAGTCTTCACCTTTTCTATATGAAAAGGTCGACTTCTCTTATTTTAGTTCAGTTTCTCTTATTTAATGAACTCTGACAGGAAAGTACAGTTAAGCTGTGAAACTGATAAAGATTTTTTGGTGTCTAAAATATGTTTTGCTGCTGACCCTGTCCCCAGCAGTAGATTGCTTAGCTTCCTACACCGGTACTCCTGCTGTTTCTTCAAACTGAGGGAGTGTTGATCTCCATCTACTGAGAGTAACACGCTGAGAACCAGAAGGGACCAAGTCATTGTTTTGCAAGTCTCAAGTCTGCACTCAAGTCCAAAGTCCTACACTTTGAGTTTTGGGTCCCTAACAAGTCATAATGTGCTCTTCACCAGATGTGATGCCACTTTAACAAGAGTCTTCTTAGTGCAACTTCAAATGTCAAACCCAGTTGGAAGTTGTTTTTCCATCTGTAATTTTTGACCCACATGTTTTGCATACTGCAATCTGTTTTTTGTTGACTACCTTGTGCTTTTTTTACATGAACAAAACCATCTTTTTCAAGTATTTTCAAGTTAGAAGTCTTGAGTCATTGGTGTTGAAGTCCAAGTCCAACAGTTGTAAGCCCATTTTTTTAAATTCTGTTGAGTCTGAAGTCATCAAATTAGTGACTCAAGTCCAAGTCATGTGTCTCATGTCCACACCTCTGCTGACTATGGACAAGTACCTCATACAACCTCAAACAGCTTCAACAAATCCAAACTATCTCTTGAAGTTGTTGCCAGTTGATTTTGAACTGATGATGTTGAGTCACTGATGAGTCATTAAATTATAATTTAACCTCATAAATAGTATGAATGTACTAAATTTCTGCAGGATATTAACATTTCGAATGTAAGGTATCAATCATATTGATAGCCTTTGTGTAATAGAGAGCGAATATGTGTGCTTCCATCTGCAGATTGCCGCGCTTATTTATGCATATATGCATATAGGATCTAAATGAGCACGTAGGAGCTCGGTGAATCATCGGGGCAATAAAAGTGTACTAAGAATAAATGACATTTCTGACATATGACATCTCCTCCTACATCACTTTCATAAGCACTTCTTATGAGAATTAGCATGTAGGAGTAACATTGAGCTGTTTTGAGTAACATCTACTCAAGAACTTAAAGTTGATGTTTGAATAGCACCAAGAAATGTGAAATGTCAACCTTGAGAAAAACATCGCTGCTTTTCTTCTACATTGGCTCGTGGGCAGCAAAATGAATCTGCTTCCAGTTTAGATTCACCAACAGGAAAGCACTGATTCTCATTTAGTGTTTCAGAGGCCGGAGTGTCAAACTTTGAGTCGACAGGCGTGATAAAGTCACAGCAGAGCGAGGCGTTGGTTATTTAGAAAAATGTCACAACTTGTCACGCGTAATGTCTGCTGCTCTCACAGCAAAGCATAAGTGTTTGTAGTCTTTATAAAGCAAATGACAGGCACTCTGTTTAATTTTTACACCAGCAGAAAACATTCAGAGGGGTGATGTGGGCAGATTACAGGATAAATCAATTTTAAAAAACGCTACATCCAGCTCTGAAATGCTTCCCGGAATGAAAGAAAATCTGAGAAAAAACCAATCATCTTGTGGTGTTTCTGTTTACAGAGTGGTGGAGTCACTCTCCCAGCCTATTACTCATTTGATTCTGCAGAAGCTTCACAGCAAACAGAAGCTCGACGAGTCAAACAACAGAGGCGCATTTCTCCAAAAGCGACATGTCGGCGTTCTGATCAATGTGACGACCTGCTCTTATGAAGTGTTTGCTGGCATTAAAGTTAAACTCGCTGGGGAGTTATCAGTAAATCTATCTTAAGACTTTTCACATATAAACAAGGCATCAGTGGAGTTGCTCGT
>JAJHUR010114855.1:0-16099 GCA_027495735.1 Lutjanus campechanus | reverse complement strand
AGCATTAAGGGTCAGAAGTGTTTGAATTCATGGTGCTTTGTTCTTATTAATCAATTAATTATAGCCGCAGTAAGCTCCACCGTCATATGCACGCGCGCGCGCACACGCTCTCTCTCCCTGTCTCTCTCTCTCTCTCTCCGTCTCTCTGCCTGTCTGTCTCTCTGTCTCTCTGCCTGTCTGTCTCTATGCCTGTCTGTCTCTCTGTCTCTCTGCCTGTCTGTCTCTCCCTCCCTCGCTTAACTGTGTGTTAGCCACAACCTCTGGTAATATCGCCAAGGGAAAAAAAACTATCGTTGTTCATCCCTTCAATCGCCAATATACGATCGGATCGCCCATCGGCACAATCCTAGAGTGGAATATCGCTTTAAATAGTGAATAGTATTCAAGGTGTCTGTAGCTGCTTCATCATTCTTTTAGTGTGTGGATGATACACTGTGTAAATTTAAAGTGTTAATATGAACTGACAGAAATGGGAAAAATGACTCTGCATCATCAAACAGAGGTTCCTGTGAGAATGCGATGCATTCAGTTTGTGCCGCTGTTACAATACATTGTTTTTACATTATACGGCTTCATTCAGTGATATTACAAACATACAGGTAAGGGACTTTTCATTTTTAACATCTATCTTCAGTTTATAATCTATATCACTCATAAAGAACTTCTTTAGGAAAATAATTATTTAAAGAGCAGCACTTTTTACAGCTGATTTAATCTGAAACTAACCTGCTCACGTCCAGGTTATGAGTTCAACATAAATTACCATGGTGATCTAGCCAGGTTAAAAGAGAGATATCTTCATGACACTGAAAACTCTTACTTTAGGCTCAACATACCTCGCTAACCCATCAATCTTGCTTCGTCGTACAGCCCTCAGTTACTACAAGTCATCAGCTTCAGGGCAACAATTCAGTTCCAACAATTAAACAATCTAATGAACAGAATTTCATGTATTCAGACCCTCACTTATATGGCATGCAAACTTTATCACCACATCACTTGATTCCATTGCTTATTCTCATGTTAAAGGAGAAATCTGTACATTTTTCCATTTCATGTTAATTAGAATTGAATGTTCACCGAATGAGTAACTATCTGTTTATAAGTTATAACAAATCATTAATAATCTTTAAGAATGAGTAGATATTTAAAATGGTTCAAATAAGCAATATGTTAATGGAGTCTGGCAGGCAGTAAGGCAGGCAGTCACTGAACTCCAACTCCAGAGTGTGTAGTTCTGTTTTCAAAATAACAGGCATAGCTTTACATTCACAGAAGACTGACAGTTATAAATAGTTTACAGGTTTACCTACTATAATATCTTGACTGTTTTATTGAAAACGTATACAAATGTTGAATACTTTCTAAATGAGAAATAAATGCATTCAGGCTGTGGTAACAGTATGGAGGACTAATTATTTATATTATTATTTTTTTTATTTATTTCCTTTCATTAGGAAAATGCAGGGCATTTTAGCCTACTTCATAAATGTGACAAAATAAGTGGATTTAGGCAGAATTCACTGTTTTTTTTCTGATTGGTAAAACAATACACATTTTAAGTGCTTTATAAAAGGTGAATTGCAGATAGAAATCTTAAAGCCACAGAATTTCTTCTATAGTCTTTGATTTCTTTGAGGACCTAAACACACTGTCCTGTGACCCACCTGAGGGTCAAACCCAGTCTTTGGGAATGACTGTTCTAAACAACATAATACTGAAGACATCAAACATGAGAAATTAAGCAAATAGGTCTGCAAAATGTTAACATGATTGCACTCTCACTGTTCCAATCTCACAGCACTTGCAGATGGTCCGGACAAGTGTGAATGTGTCTGTGTGATTTGAGCAGGTGCAACTTATTGGACCCATTAAGGTCTCTTGGGTACAATTTGCTCATTCCCTTACTACTCTTAACAGGAACAGGTGGAGCATTTGGAAAAGTTGTCTGCAGTGAAATGACTAGGGGTCCATGCGCAGAATATAAAGTACAGCATGGTAAAAATCCACAGTTCAAGACTGCAGTAGGACCACAATGGCATGTAGCTACAGTGTAAATCCCAGAACTCCAAAGTCATAAAAATGGAAAACACACTAGCAATGAAGTAGAAATCCAACATAAACCTCAGAAGTGAGTTTGAGTCCAAAAAACACAGAAACATGAATTAATTATCATAACTAACTGCATAGGAATCTACTTCCAGTGCAAACTGTCCAGCTAACCAGCTAGCTATATTCATCAAAGTTTTAGGCTTAGGTCCAGTTTAGGTATAGTTGTTTTCAAATGTAATTTACTAAGAAAATCCACTATTTCTCTGACCTGGTCAACTGCATGTTGTATATTTTAAGTATATAGACCTACTTAAAGTTAGAATCAGTAGGATTTGTCTGAGCTGTTCGTAAACACACCAGAAAGATGCCAGGATATCAAAATGTTTTGGGTTGGTCCAAAGCAGAGCAAAATAATGAGAAAATAAAGAAATACAGACAGAAGACAGGGAGTCTGTGCAGATACAGCCAACAACACATACTTCTGGGTCATAAGTGATAATTGGGGATGCACTGATACTGATACCAGCATTGGGTATCGGTTCAGTACTGTCCTCATGCACTAATAGTGCATTCATGCAGTAAAACCATGAGAGCACTGAACTGAGCAAGGCTGCTTTTTATTACTCATTCATTAAAGTTCCAGTAGAGCTCAAAAGCGACCACTCACTTTTCAGCAGCTCCAGTTACGGAAGTTAATTTCCCATTTGTTTACTCTGATGACGTTTTAGAAAAACCTTATATAAAGATTTTTAAGCCTGGAACCAAACTGGCTATGAGATGAATGGTGACCTTAAAACCATTTAATTTGGACCAGAAAAAGACTGGAAAAGGGCAAAGAGGGAAAGTTACGACTGTGTACATTCAAGAACTCTATGAAGTCCAGTTGCCTACAACAAACCTTGCTACGGATACCATGACCTGGATGACTGAGAACCTACACAGACAGACTGTGTACATCATTATTTTAAGAGTGAAGAAACTACCCATCCCACAATCCATTGCGAATGACACTGCATCTCGCATTTAACTTTTGTCATTATTATAGTGTTTATACCGATAAAATACAGGTGTTGTAATATGTTGTAGTTTGTGTTGGGTGTGTATACATTATATTCAACATCAATGACCCTATTTGTACAATTCATCTTAGCTACGTACCTAGCCAACCTGCTAGTAGAACTAACCATTCACAGGGGTGGTAACCGCAAGCTCCGCCAATCACACACCTTGCTACTACTTTTTAGGATTGTGGGTAGTGCAGTACTTCTCTGTTACATCAAGAATAAAATTTATTTTTCTTAAAACAAGGTTGACATACAGACTTGTGTTGTCTGCTGGAACATAAACCATCATGTGAAAATCTCACATGGCATGGTCAGACCACAATGGATGGTTACAACATCATGACCAATTATCTAAATCCTCCATGCAGAATATGAACAGGATTTTCATTTCCAGCTCGCTGTTTAGCTCTGTTTGCAAGAGGAAGAAAATGTTTGTCTTCTTTCAAAAGTTATTAAATTACTATTATAATTTAGTCTTAAATTTGATTGTCACTTAGCCATTGTTCTGTTGGCTCTTTGGTTGTTTTAACTGTATACTTTTCTAAAGCAAGATAAGGCTGTTTAGTAGACAGTGAAGGATTTGTCATTATAACTTGCATTAAGATCCTCATTGTCTCCTTATCCTGTGAGATTTACAGTCTAAGCTTTATAAATGACGATTTCATTTAGTTTTCTTCACAGAATTGAATGAAATGCCAACATATGGGCCTTTTTAAAAAAAAGTTTTCTTACAACCCTTAAAATAAAGATGTTATAACCACCTGTGAAGCTTTGGAGATTCCTAACGGGGGTCATGACCCCCATTTTGGGAACCAGTTATATAGAGTATAACAATGTCTATAGCTTATTACCTGTATAGGTACTGTTCATTTTCTCATAGGTGATGAACCAAGTCTGCATTAACCAACACACCTGAAGAGAACAGCACAGGCTGGAACAGGATTTGGAGGATCTTAGACTGAAGATTTTGAGAAAGAGAAATCCCTCTGATTGATTGACTGCAACTGATAATATATTAAGCATCAGCTGTTAAAAAGTAACCAATACTCTGAGTAGTTTTTGAGAAGAGTACTTTGTACTTTGTAGTACTTTGTAGTTTTCTAACGCCAGTACTTTTGCATTTAATTAAGTAACGCTTTAGTAATGTAAGAGTACATGTATGTGAGTACAGATTTTCAGTACTCTTTCCACCATATAGTAAGGATTTCTGGGATCTTTCCTGTCCTACTGTTGGATACATGGAAGAGGTGGTGGGATCTAGATCATAACTGACAGTTTTAGAATTTAGGGGTTTTGCTTTCCTGATGGGATTGTGATCTGAGATGAGTGCTGCTTAGAAAACTGTTACATATCCAGCTGCTCATTATAGAATGAACTAAATTTAATGTTATAATGTTTTACTAGTTGCAAACTGATGTTGCATTAGAGGGCTAGTTCACCAAAAAATGAAGGTTACATGGTAACATTTCTTCAGTCAACTTGGCATGTCTGGACTTTAGGAGACTTGAATTAGACCTGACGAGCAGTATGGAGGACTTCACTCTGTTGTTTTTTACCTTTGAAAGCTGGTCACCATCCTCTTCCATTTTTTGGAACCGACCTTCAATCGGCATGAGGGTGACTAGATAATGACTGAATTTTCATTTTTGGGCGAACTATCCCTTTATATAGCCTTCACTGAAATACTGTATATGACATATGCATTTACATTACATAAACACATGACAGTGTATACCCATTGTCATATATTTTAATGTGTGCTGTCTTATCACTAAAATCGATACGTATGCCTAAAATGGTAAAACTAAACCTACTATACTATAAGGCTGCCACTAACGGCTATTTTCATTGTCTATTCATCTGTAATTATTTTTTTGTTTAATTGATTCATTGTTTGCTCTATAAAATGTAAGAAAATGTTGAAAAATGTTCCCTAAAGCGTATCCCAAAAGTCCAAAATGACGTTTTCAAATGTCTTGTTTTGCCTGCAACCCAAAGATATTCAGTTTGCTCTCACAGAGGAGTAAAGAAACCCTGAAAACATCACAAATAAGAAACTGAAATCAGGGAATTTGGACTTTCTTCTTTAAAAATGACTCAAACCGATTAACTGATTACTTAACTCGTTGGTGGTTAATTTAATAAATGAGTAATAATTGATTAATCATTGCAGCTGTACTATACTATGCCTACCTACCTGGCCTAGACTCGACACGATTTGTAGAGCACGTTTACCTTGTTTATAAGAGAATAACGATCCTGCTTTGGCTCATAGGTCCGTCCTTCGGCGCTGACGGTGATATATCCAATCGTTAAAGATGAAAAATAATAGTACTGTCCTCCTGAAAGCTCAAAAGACATCAAGCTCAAGTTATTGACCGTGTTGTGTTTCGCAGTGTTCACTCAGATGGGAGAAGTCTCTCTCTGGCAGCGTCTCATCAACACACTGACAAAGTTTTCCCATTCTCAAATCACTGGCCGGACTGCTCCTGTGACATCATCAGCCTCTCCACCAATCACGGCTGTCCGTCAAGCACGTTTCATTGCTGTGGAAGTTTTTATAAAAGAAATAAAGAAAATTGGACACGTCAAACAACTTGACAATAAAACCACATAGTGCAAAAAACAAAAAAACAAAAACATACATTAAAACAAACAAACCAGGGGGCAACCGCAATAAAAATGAGATAATACATTAGAAAAAGTAAATCAGTTTTTAAAAAAAAGGAAGAAAAAGAAGGCACAATTCATAAATTCATCATTTACTTTCACACTTAATATGTAACACATACCCTTACAGTCTTCATGATTTTATCATTACATAATTTAAGTAATAAATTTAATTTTATTTAAATATATTTTGGGGGGTTTCAAATTTTCAATAAAAGTAATGCAAACAAAATAGGGCTATGGGATTTAAATTATGTGTTATTCTTCATTTATTTGTACTGGTTAACAACTGTCGCATTAACACCAGAACACCAGTTTGTGAGACATCCAAACACTCTCACTTCCTAATAAGCCATCAAATTTAGCTATAATTTCAGGTGTTAGTTTCAGACATTAGGTCACTAATGAAGGGTTTTTACAATAACCATTCAAGTATGCTGTTGTAAATGTTATTTAGTTGTGTATAAAATTTGGTCCACACACTCTGCAGCCCTTCCTCAAGAGAGTAAGTGGTCAAACAGTCCAATGGAATCATCCTGATACCTAAAGAGCTGAAAAAAACCTCATGAAACAGGAGGATGAAGACAGCTCACTGCGTCTCAATTCCCCTTTCCAGTGGCTGAAACAGAAGCATCTGGAAATCCAACAGCAGTGAAACATTTCTCTGTTTTTATACTTCACACAACTACTTCTTTTACCTTTCGTGTGAACAACAGAATGCAACACCATAAGTGCTTTCAGGGGATACATTAAAGTATTACCATTTTCTCAAGTCCTTAAAGGGATAGTTCACCCAAATAAAGAAAATTCAGTCATTATTTACTCTCCCTCTTGCCAATTGAAGGTTGGGTTTAGTTTTTTAGTGTACAAAACACTGCTGGAGTGGAAGTGAATGGTGATCAGTTTTCAAACGTAAAAAAAAACAACAGAATAAAAAGCATAAAATGCCTCCATACTGCTCATCTGGCATAATAAAGTCTCCTAAGGCCCCAACTTGTAGGTCAGACACTGTCAGACCACACATGCCAAATTTAGACGGTATGTATGCACATGTGAACATGGCTCCAAGCTAAGGATCTACAGTGAAGATTTGGTCAAAAAACAGTGTAAATAACATGTTTAAGTCATCTTGGCATGCTGGGGCTAGGGGAAACTTGGATTACACCAGATGATCAGTATGGAGGCATTTTATGGTTTTGTTCTCTTGGGAATTTTGTTGTTGTTGTTGTTGTTGTTGTTGTTTTTACATTTGAAAACTGGACACCATTCACTTCCATTGTTAGGGAGATTCTGCAATGCTGTTTCTCCTATGAAACTCCAGCAGTGTTTTGTGGACTAAAAAACTAAACCTGACCTTCAATTGGCATGAGGGTGAGAGAAATGACTGAATTTTCATTTTTTGGTGAACTGTCCCTTTAAAAGCTAGCCAAAGGGATTCATCACAACCTCCCAACCCAAAAGGTGCTCTTAATAACGGCTTTAACTGGTTTAGAAAGCATTCGTCAATCATGTATTAACACTAATAAAACTCTTAGTTATAACTTAGAAACCTGTAACTTCATATAGGGTGAAAACTTTAAAAAGTGGTGCCCTAAATATTTTTGATAAATTGAAGTGCTTGCTTATGTGGGAATTGTTTCAATTGTTGGATGTAAATATAATTATTGAGTGTGGTCTAGACCTACTCTATATGTAAAGTGTCTTGAGACAACTTTGTTGTGAATTGGCGCTATATAAATAAAATTTGATTTGATTTGATTTGATTTGATTTGAAGTAAACACAAAGAAATACTGAGCATTAACTGGAGATTCCCTCCCTCTTGTCCCTGCAATATGGTTCTAAGTAGATATTTTACAACTGAAACACCCACAGCTATTTTGTTCTTGTAGTGTCTGGAAAAGTGTGACCCTCAGGCTCGGCTTGATACTGACCCATCCACACTTTCCACTTTAAACAATTTCCCCTCGGGGATAAATAAAGTATTTCTGATTCTGATTCTGATTCTGATCTACACATAATGTGTTGACAGTGGGTTGTGAATGGAAACCATCCTTATTGCAAGTAGATATCAGAAGGAGGCCATTCTTTTTGAATCTTGAGTCTTGATTTTTTTTTTTAGTTAAGGAAGGTATGACAATAAGTCAAAGCGTTCTTCTCAACAATTAAGTCTGACACCACTTCGACTGTGCTGCCATCTACTGGTACACCAGTTTGCCACAGCCATCGAATATAAACTGTAAGCTGATCAAAGCATAAAGCATAGATTTGAATCTAAACTGCCTCCTGTCATTTTCATAATCTAAATTTTCATATTGTGGGAGGAGAAATTAATAAATCTTTCCACTGTCCAAAGAGGGGCTCAAAATAATAGGCTAATAATAATAATAGGTGTGCTTATCTTTGACAGTTAGGGTTTTTGCAGTTTTGTGTTCTTCTGTCTAAAATATAAAATATGTTGAAGATCTTATGTAATAATAATTTTTCCAATACACTCGATGTTGGTGATTTTATTTTGAAGGCTAATTATCCACCCGCAGACCTTGTTTTCAAGTTGCTCACATGACAAGGAGACTTCCGACAGTCTTTATGTTACAGAATGAAAGCTCCCTACATGCAGATTTTGGGGATTGGCTTATAACCACCACACCTCTTGCAAAATTCTAAAAAGATCTGCCCGGAATTTTCACCACAGGTATGAAAATGAACAAGCTCACGCTGTTGTCACTAAATGTAATGTCTCCTCTTTGATCAGGACAAGTGTTACAATGCGGAAGTGCCGAGGCTATATATCTTTTTGCTTTTGTTGAAGAAAAACCTTATGAGTCAGTTTGTGAGTCCTCAAAATCTGCATGTAGGAAGCTTTGTTTCTTTAACTGCCGGAAGTCTCCTTTTCATGAGAGCAACTTGAAAACAAGGTGGTCTGTTGGTGGATAATTAGCCTTCAAAATAAAGGTACCAGCGTTGAGTTTATAAAAAAAATGTTATTACAGAAGATCTTGAACATATTTTATATTTTAATTCCGTCTTAACTAATTGGCTTTGGTAGGAATATACGGACGTTTCAGTTCTTGAGCCCTGCAGATTAAGAGAGAGCATGCTTTTATTCTGAAAAATTCAAACCCGACTGGAAGTCCTCATGCAGTTGATAACGGAACACACACAACATGATCACAACTTTCCTGTCGCTAATGTGGAGAGAAATTGTAAAGCCGCTGTTAAAATGTCGTAAAAACAACCGTCTAAAACGTCAGTGTTCAAGTTGACGGTGAGTCGGGAGCAACAGCCCAGTTGGTGCTACTGGAACAACGACAACACCGGTTTGTTAGTGAGATTATCGGAGTGGTTGGCTAAGCTAAACCCTAACAGAAATGCACAGTAGTGGCCGTATGACAATGACTAATAATAAAAAGCCAACAGGACACCTCTCCTTTGAAAGCCAACAGGACACCTTTGAAACATTCAACGCGGCTATCAAACGGAATGGAACTTGGGAACGTGTACCCTGGTGCAGTTTGAGAACCAATTTCAAACGGGACGGGCGCTCTTAGAGGATGGCACAGATGTCTTCTTAGCCCCATGAATTATGCTATCAGAAGTGGGAAGTGTATTTTTCCACATCGAATAGGACACCTGTAAGGCTCTACAGAGACTGTATGCTCATACACGTCAGCACCTCCTCAAACAACGGCACCATTCATACACACTCCATCCATCGCAGAGCTAAACTCCACCTAGGGTAAACGGCAATGGCTCTGAAATCAAAGAGACCGTGGACGACCGTTATTTTCGGCGTCTTTCTCGGTTTCACTGCATCCTCTTGGCTCATTGTACCCCAGGTTCTGGAAAGTAAAAGGAAAAAATCTCAGGTGTGCTTGTATTACAGTGACTCATCTGTAGGTAAAAGTCCTGACATCCTCGGGAACCCTGCGATCATCAAACACCGGGACAGCCCCCATTTCAGTCAGGAGGAGGACAGAGGGAACAGTAGCGGACATAGAGGGAAACCCATAAGCAGACCAAACAATTTCCTTTATGTCGGCGTCATGACCGCCAAAAAATACCTGCGCTCTCGCGCCGTGGCTGCGTACAAGACGTGGGTGAGTTCCATACCTGGGAAGGTGGAGTTTTTCTCCAGTGCTGGGTCCGGCATGGTCCACGTACCTGTCCCTGTCCCGTTGGTTTCGCTGGCAGGTGTGGACGACTCCTACCCACCACAGAAGAAGTCATTCATGATGCTGAAATACATCCACGACCACTACCTGGAGAAGTATGAGTGGTTCATGCGGGCAGATGATGATGTTTACATAAGAGGTGAATCTGTGAATAATGAAATTGATGGCTTATGTGGTGTGTGTGTGTGTGTGTGTGTGTGTGTGTGTGTGTCTTTCTAGATGTTAGAAAATAGTGATCCTTATAGTCACAATTTATTTCGTCCATACAAAAAGGGGTAGTTCACCCAGAAATACCAATTCAGTCATTGTCTACTAAACTTCAAGGTGATTGAAGGTCAGGTTTAGTCCACAAAACACTGCTGGAGTTTCACAGGAAAACAGTGTTGCAGAATCTCCCAAATAATAGATGTGAATGGTGACCAGTTTTCAAACGTAAAAAAACAGCAGAATAAAAACAAAGTCCCTCCATACTGCCCCTCTGGTGTAATCCAAGCCCCAACATGCCAAGTTGACTAAAAAAGTGTTACATCATGTTTTTAGCCTGAATCTTCACTGTAGGTCCTTAGCTTTGAGCCTTGGAGCATTTTGGGTTTTTTTTTTCCAGTTGTTACATTTGAAAACTGGTCACCATTAACTTTCATTGTTTAGAGAGATTATGCAACACTGTTTTCCTGTGAAACTGCAGCAGTGTTTTGTGGACGAACAAAATAAACCTCACCCTCAGTCAGCACAAGGATTAGTAGACAGTGACTGAATTTTCATTTTTGGGTGAATTATCCCTTTAATACCTGATCAACATTGCCCCACATATAAAAAATATGAAATGAGAAAAAACGTACATTATCACCCTTAGTGTGCTTTACATTCCTTTTAATTATTGTACCTTATGTACCAGTGCATTCCACAAAATCACCTCTGCTTTTAACAGTGTAGTGAAAACAACGTTTCAGATTTAATTTACCTTTTAAGGTAACCCCCCTATTTCTTGCTTTGTACATGACTTGAGCAGGTTTATAATATATGTATAATGTAAGAAGTTATGCTCACATCTGAAAAATATTTCACCACTACACCAGAATTTTTTGGTGTCTAATTAGTCCATGTGGTCTGGGGACTTGTATGTGCACTAGTAAACAATGAACAATAGATTTTTTTGTCTTGCACTGTATTTTATTTTTTCCATTGCACCCTGATGAATTTGATAGGTTTGTCTTGCTTCGTAGAATGAATACAAGCCCTTTTTGTAGAAAGACATGTTTATAACAAGAAAAGTAACATATCAAGAAAAGGATACATTTTCCATAAATTTCAAACTATTCCCAGGTCTTATGAAAAAGCCCATCAAATTTCTTCTTCTTCAACCTCTGCCAGGTGAGAAGCTGGAGTTGTTTCTGCGGTCTCTGAACAGCAGTAAGCCCCTTTACCTCGGCCAGACAGGCCTGGGCATGGCTGAGGAGTTGGGCAGACTGGCCTTAGAGCCAGGAGAAAATTTTTGCATGGGAGGTCCTGGGATGATCTTCAGTAGAGAGGTGCTGCGCAGGATGGTCCCCCACATCAGCACCTGTCTGAGGGAGATGTACACTACCCATGAAGATGTGGAAGTGGGCCGCTGTGTGCGACGCTTTGGAGGAACACAGTGTGTGTGGTCTTATGAGGTATGGATTGAGTCAATCTGACTCCTGCACTTCCAGACTGTATTCAGTGACAGGGGGGATTTGATCAGTTATGTGGGAATTCAGATAGAACTTTTCACATAGTATACATGTACATGTATAATAACAGAATTTCCAAAATATTTTTTGTTTAGTAGAGATTACATTAAATCAAACAACAAGCAAGAGCTTCCCTCTGACTTGGTGATATAGACAATCATGGCGAAGCTATTTCACTTCACATTAGGGGTGTCAAACTGAATCGTCTCTAAGATACATCACGATGCAGATGTGGACGATTCTGCATCGATGCAGTGGCAGAAGATAATTGATTATTGCGTAGAGACGTTCTGTTTTGATTTTCCGGCCATGGGTGGACAATTTCTAAAATTCAAAATAACTTCCTGGTGGCAACCAGCGCTGTAGCAACAAGCACTGTAGCAACATTGTGTTGAATTGTGGGAGAATGAGGCAAGAGCAATATGGCGGAGGGAGGTGAAAATCAAGAGCAAGTGATAAAAAATGCACCTGGTATTTTAAAAGCAGACCTCTGGGCACATTTCAGATTTTATGAACTTGCTGGGGATCACGAACTGGACAAGACACACGCTGTGTGTAAAGTCTGTCACACAAAAATCAAACACCTTGAAAATACCACTAACTTGAGAAACTACGTTAGCCGTTTTCACTCTGAGAAGCTAACGCCTGGCACCGTTAAGAAAACAGCAGACCCAGCTCAGCCAAGAATTGATGAGATGCTGTTGAGCAGAAGACAGTTGTTAGAAGCTGCAGCTAGACTGCAGAAGTATTATTTTTGTTTTTGAAGATGGGACAATTTCACACAAATACAGGGAAGCTAGACCTATAGTATTTATTCATTTATTTTACAATTTAATGTTAAGACTTTTATGTTATTGATTTCTGAAGCACTTTCTAAACAATAAAAAGGGAGTTCATATTTATCTGACTCCTTGTATTCATTGAAGAAAAAGTAACCATGTGCAGTAATATAGAAAATTGAGGATGCAATGCAGGCAGGCTATGCACATGATGTCACAGTAAGTAAGTCACTGTGGTTACACCCACTGAGTGGCAGAAAGATGACTGAGTGGCAGTGTTAGCTGTCCACTTGAATGCTGTGAAAACAAAAAAACACATCAAAAATGAGAAAGACCTGCTTTGCAATTGACTGTGTTAAAGAGATTTAACCAGAATTTGAAGCAATCTTTTTACAGACTGCCATAAGGTAAAGAAAAGAGAAGCAAATGGATTGCTGCCATTCACAGAAACAAACAGAATCCAGGCACAAAAACGTGTATTTGCGGTTGCTATTTTGTGTCAGGTATGTTGTGGATTTGTGGGTAAAATCATACCTTAAAGCGATATTTTATAATATAATATAATATAATATAATATAATAGTATTTTATAATTATTATTATTAATAGTCCACTCAATATGTACTCACCACTATGCCGATGTGAAGATGGGTGAAGCTCTTCAGTTCACAAAAGAATCCTGGAGTTTCAGCAGAAAACAGGGTTGCAGCTAAAATGTAAATGTAAATGTAAAAAAAAAGAACATATCCTGCTCATGTGGTGTAATCCAAGTGTCCGTGAGCAGCAACATTAAAATTTAACCACAAAAGACGCCATTTACGCCATGTTTTTAGCCGAAATGTCAACTGTAACATGTAGCAGGTAGCATGTAAACATGGCGTCGATCTCGCGAGACTTCGTATGTCTCTTAATAGACACACGTGTGAAAATATCACAAGATCAACGCCATGTTTACATGCTACCTGCTACATGCTGTTGCATATGGGAGCTCGTTTGGTGTGCGGATTGCTTCTTTCCTTTTTCATTTTGATGCTTGGTGATCCAGCACCCAACCCAGTGGGCCTCGGGGATGTGCATGTCATATTTTCATCATACTTTTGGATGTTGCACTTAACCATATTGTGATTTTATTGCGATTCAGATTAATTGTGCAGCCCTATCTGTGACCTTATGGTTAAAGGGCATGTCCCTGACATCAGTTGACACCAAGCATTAACTTAGTTCTGTGTGAAATTAGTAAAGCACTGCAATGAAGTCAGTGAGAGTGAATAACTGAATGATCTCTGACACTGACAAAATGGATAATGTAAGGTAAAATAATTTATTTTCAAAGTGTCATGCACTGAAAGGTGCTCAGCCCACATGGGCTTATAAGACACTACAAACAACAAAACAAAACAAATCAGGAGCAAATACCATAATACAATGAGAGGAAAAGAAACAGAGGTACAAAATAAAAATAAAATCAAATAAAAAAATGCCCTTCTGCGCTATTGATAGGCATTTAACACAAATTGAGCGAGGAGAGGCACTTTGTCTGTAAACAGGTACTCAAATCTACATTCATCAGACTTGGTACACAAATCCAGACAATCATCAGACATTTTAAGAAAAAGCCTGTGTCTAAAATTATGATGTAGTGGACAATAGAACAAAAAGTGCATTTCATTTTTGACCTCTCCCAAATCACACAGATGACACTTTCTCTTCTCTTCTGGAATTAAACCTGGTTCACCCAAAACTTCCTTAAATTAAACAGCAGCAAAACCGAGGTTCTCCTCATTGGCACCAAATCCACCTTATCCAAAACCGACAGCTTTTCTCTCACAATTGATAATTCTACCGTCTCACCTTCCCCCCAGGTTAAGACTCTGGGTGTCATCCTTGACAGCACACTATCCTTTCAATCCCACATCAATAACATTACCAGGTCTGCCTACTTCCACCTATGAAACATTAACCGCCTCCGCCCCTCCCTTACCCCCCACACTGCCGCCATCCTTGTCCACAACCTCGTCACTTCCCATCTGGATTACTGCAATTCCCTCTTCTTCGGTCTCCCTCACAAATCTAGGGCTGTAGCCGATATCCGAGTACTCGAGTACTCACTTGGCTTGGGCGGCATCCGAGTGCCATTTCACGTACTCGGATACCCCCCCTCCCGCGCTGGAGCGCACTGTCGTCGCTCGGCGGCATCAGAGCGCCTCGTCACTGCACGGATACTCAAACAGCTCGGGCTCACGGCTCGGGCTCACTGGAACGCACTGTCATCGCTCGGCTTTGGCGGCATCCGAGCGCCTTGTCACTGTGCGGATACTCGGATACCCTCGCTCACACCTCGGGCTCACTGCAACGGTTGGCCGTGTCTTCAGACGGAGCGATGGCGTTGTGTGTTGTTCAGCTGTTTAACTGCACTGACTGTTTGCACTAAAGCCTACCTGCCTTGTTGCATAAAACTTATTTCTATAGCATTTAACGTTAGAAGATTCATAATAGCCTATGGTTCGTTTTTGGAATAATGCGCTGCTTTAGTTTAGTTTATTTGTTTAGCACAAGTTAGTACAAGTACAAACTGTGCAAGGTGGGAACGAAGCCTCTTCAGGCTTGTACAGAGTTCCACACCTGCCCAATCAATCACATGACATGCAGGCTAAACACTCAGCAAAGAAACAAGACAAGAGAAAACAAACAAAAACAATACAAAAACAAAGAAACAACAAGTACATGTTGAAGCCAGGAAAAACGCAGCAAGAGTAAGCCATCCACAATCAAAAGGATTGAGAAAATCTGTTGCTTGGGCTATAATTGCACTGCTGCTGACCACCACCTCGTTCTGGGTTAAAAAATGTATTAAGCCAATATTTTATTGTTAATTTAGGCCGAACTGTTAATGGTTCCTTTATTGAAGTGTGCGCTGCCGTTATAAGAAAAATGTTTAGCCTATTAACGGGACAATTTAATTCCGTGGCATTCCTTCTTTTTTATTTATTCATTTATTTATTTGCTCTTTTAATTGCGAGTGATTTGAGGAAGGATCTATGAGGGAAAATATCACACTGTATGGACAACTGTTTCAGCTGTTTTATTAAAATAAAAAGTGTGTTATTATGAAAAAAAAGCGTGTTACTTTACTGTCCGATTTACATGGCAGGCAGTTTCCCCTCTTAATTATAAGTGATCTAACAGGACGGCTGTCTCTACTCTCCCCCCACATGTCGCTCTCCTTCTACATGGCGCTGCCCCCCTCCCCCCTGCCCGCCCGTCGGTAAACGAGTACTCGAGTACTACTCGAATAGTGACCCTGAACACTTGGATGGTAAAATATGCCACTCGTTACAGCCCTACACAAATCCTTCCATAAACTTCAACTGGTCCAGAATTCAGCTGCCCGCATCATAACTCGAACCCCCTCGATCCACCACATCACTCCTGTCCTTCAACAGCTCCACTGGCTCCCGGTTCAGTTCCGTATTCAATTCAAAATCCTCCTGTTAACATTCAAGGCCATCCATAACGTCGCTCCCCCATATCTGTCTGACCTTCTACATGTTCCCACTCCCTCCTGCTCCCTCAGATCCTCTTCCTCCATACACCTGTCTGTCCCCTCCACCCGTCTCACTACCATGGGGAGCAGAGCATTCAGCCGCTCT
>JAJHUR010114851.1:1016-43878 GCA_027495735.1 Lutjanus campechanus | reverse complement strand
TTTTTTTTTTTTCTAGATGCGCAATTAATTCACAACCCCTGCTTTTCTCTTTCAACTTGCTGCTCAGCTTTGTTTATGATGACTTGGCTGAAATTTTGCACCATAACCCCCCCGTGTTTTGACACAGTAAATAAAGATGGTAATCTGCTTTGCTTAAACAGAAACTACAGAAAAGCTGCCGCCTGGAGGATTTAAGGCAGTGGTCTGAGTTGATAAAATGTAAGTAAATGCTACATTATCTAATAATGAGTTCTTCTTGACATTATGATAATTAGGTAACATTTCCTGATGTATTATATTATGTATATATTATAATGAGATGCATTTAGAATTATTTTGACATATTTTGTGAGGTTTACATATTTCATTGCATATTAAATTTTCACTAGATTTGGTTCAGTAAAACCAAACTAAATTCTTAATGGGGTCCTCCATGGGTTTGGGATTGCACTTCCATAAAGTTTGCTGGACTTGTCAGAGACAAATTAAAACAATTAAAGAGGCGGAGACATGCAGACTTTAATTCCTCATATGGATCAAGCTCCAAAAACATATAGGCTCCTTTCAAACTTCTCAATGCAACTCAGAAGTCTTGTGTTATTATTTCATTAATCCTGATGATATAATCAGGGTTATTTATTTAAAGTTCTCCCCAGAGACAAAGACTAAATTAAACAACTGTTTTCACAGGCTGAGTAGTGCTCGTTATGTGTTCACGTGCCCCTTTTAATTTTTAGCAACTCTTGTTAAATCAATTTATACATAATTTATGCTTACAACTCCAAACAGGAATACAATAAATTTACTTAACTGAAATGTATTTGTGCTCATATTTGCTAATGAATTTTTTATTTATTGGTTTTGTTAGAATTCAGTGAGTCAGATTAGGGCAGGTTGGGGTTGGTTGGCACACTTTGCTTACAGTAACACACTATACTCACATCTCACGATACAAACATTGTTTTTAATCTCTTAAAAAACTCCAGTAAAATATACATTAATTGTTACAAGTTCATGAACAAGAAAACTATTGTTAAAACATTTGTTATTTAATCCAATCAATATTAATAATAGTATAGACTGAGGAATTGATTAAAAGTCTCCCCTATAATACATGTCATTATTTCATACAATACATGAAATAATGTTTCAGCGACCATCACTCATCATAGACTTTCATATCTTACATCAAAATGAAGCTGATACTGTGCAATAGAGATGGTCCAACAGTGCCTAAATTGGCATTTTTGTTTATTATTTGTAAATATGTAAATGCTTCATATCCCTAAGATCTGTACAACCTACACTCAAATGTTACGGAAGCCAATAAAAAATATAATAATAATATATAAAAGTACTGAAATTGTGTAATGAAATAGGCCTACATAAATCAAATGTTACTGAATAAACATACCAAACATTGATCCAAAAGATCAAAATACATCTCATATTGTTATATTATATTATATTATATTATATTATCTATCTATCTATCTATCTATCTATCTATCTATCTATCTATCTATCTATCTATCTAAGACTTTTAATTGATCATGAACGTACATTTATGGAATATTTAAACATTTTTATTTATCATTAAGTTGTTGTATCAGTAACAGCCGCGCGGTGGTAGCAAAGACGTAGACGTCATGACGCACAACGCCGGTGTAACGTGTGTGTGTGTGTGTGTGTGCGCGCGCGCGCTCATGCGCTCGCGCGACTGTGTGTGAGTCGAGTGATGGGATAAACGTTAGGGATCAGTTCCTATCAATTCATAAAGTTTCACGGAAGAGAAACCGATAACTGAAAGGTTTGTTTATGTGTCAACGTAGTTCTTACCTAAAAAGGCATATTTAAGGATGAAAAGTTTAAAAAAAATGTCCCGGCTCGTTCCGTTTCTTGACGGGACCTGTCAAAAGTTACGGAGAAGTTAACCGTTAAGCTAACCTCCGTGTGCGGTGACAGCAGTTCATTCATGCTAGCTGCTCAGACACACGGGGTGAGTGAGTGGGAGGGTCTGTGGTTGTAGTTGTACTACACCACTTTACACTCTGAAGTTGTAGCAGAGAGGAGGTAATCATTACAAGTGCGGATTACTGACAGCACTCAGGTGACTGGACCGATGAGATGATACTAAACCACAACAGCAGTCCTCTCCTGCTCACCGTCACCTGTATGTGCTTCTCAGGAGGTTTTCTTTGGTCTTACCAAGAAGAGGATGCCAGTGACGGGTAAATGTAGTGACATGTGAAATGGTGACATGAGGACTTTCTTGTGTGAGATGAGAGAAGAATGCTGACTTTGCTTCATGTGTGTTGTCTTTGACAGTGAAGAGTGCTCTGAAAACAACATTTCTACAACGAAGTACCCCTGCGTCAAGTCGACTGGAGAAGTTACGACGTGTTACAGGTACAGTAAAGTGATTCATGTGGTTGGATGCTGTTCAAAGTCTGTCATTATCCGTCTGAAAGGGATTATTTCCAATTTTCAGTTTGAGGTGCATGTAGTTTTACTTTATAAACTTTATAAACCTACTCCACTGGCACATCTCAGAGGCAAATATCCTACGTTTTACACTCTTACATTTGTCTGACAGCTTTAGTTACAAGTTACTTTTCAGATTACAATGTTTCATGCCCTTTCTGTTCTAGTGGAACCCATGTAT
The DNA here is from genome assembly GCA_027495735.1 of Lutjanus campechanus. NCBI lineage: Eukaryota > Metazoa > Chordata > Actinopteri > Lutjaniformes > Lutjanidae > Lutjanus > Lutjanus campechanus. The sequence goes on along the minus strand of JAJHUR010114851.1, from coordinate 41,213 downwards.
CTCCAAAATTTGGGGATTTTGAATTAGATTTTTTCTGATATAGTGGAAGATTAAATGCTTTCCTGAACAGCAGTAGTTAGAATTAGATCTACATCTACAGCAGTAGAATGCAACATATATAGGCCTTTTTTCTGCAGAATGAGATACTTACTAGAGCTGCAATGATAAATCAATTAATATCAACTATTGAATTGATCACTAGCTATTTTGATAATGTCCGAAATCAGTTTGAGTAATTTTTTGAAGGAAGAAACCCCATAAAATTCTTTAATTCCAGCTTCTTAAATGTGAATATATTCTGTTTTCTATACTCCTCTATGACAGTAAACTGAATATATTTTAGTTGTAGATTAAAAAAAAAAAAGACAATTAAGGACCTCATCTTCGACTTTGGGATACACAGTGACATTTTTCACCATTTTCTGATATTATACAGACCAAACAACTAATCGATTAATAGAGAAAATAATCAATGAAAATAACTGTTAGTTGCAGCCGTGAATAACACTTACATACTTTTTGCAGTGGAGTAATGTCACGGTGTGGTATTAGTGCTGTTACTTAAGTAAAGGATCTGAATACTTTCTCCACTACTAATTACGATAGAGTGAAATTATCTGGCTGCAATCCAATATGTCTCATGCCCATGGAGGTGATTGCAAAATGTAACTCTACATGATGTAAAATTGATTGATTGATTGCAGTGCCTGGTCGAAGTGTCAGTGAAATGGAAAAAAAATTACTTTGTATGGCAGTGGGCACAGTCCTGCCTCATGAAACAATGTAGCTTAAGTGAAAATTGTCTTGCCTGAGCCTGCAAGTAGCTGTAAAACAAAAATCAGTAGACTATTAAAGGGACAGTTCACACTAAAATCAAAAATACATATTTTTTCCCTGGCCTGTAGTGCTTTGGTGCGAGTTGACGTTTGAGGCTATCAGCTATAGAGATGTCTGCCTTCTGTGGAATACAGTGGAAGTAGATGATACTTGCCTTGTGGTGCTCAAAGTGCCAAAATAAATACATATAAAAAACTCAAAAGCAGTGTCTCTTTCCAGAAATCATAATCATAATCAGCAGACATTGTTGTGAGCAGTTTCATGTAGGGACAAATGTTTTTCTACAGTATAACATCCTGCAGTGTTCTGTTGGCCATCCATGTGATTTAATTATTGTTTTCAGTGAAACTACTATCAGTCAAATTTTTATGAGTGGTAAAATGTCTGCTTCCTTGTAAGGCTGCAGTTGAACATAAACAGATATTAAAAACCACAATGAACCTCTTTATGTTCTCTCTATCAGATTTACTGAAATGAAGAGATTTCTGGGGACAGAATCATCCTCTGTGAACTTAAGGATCATAGCAATCTAAATACCCACAAGTCTCCAGATTGGCCTGTTATGCTCTGGCATTGGGTTTAATTATGACAGTTCACAGACAGAGTGGACACAGTGGTGCCTCGCAGCAAAACTCCTGTCAGAGGCTATGGATTAAGTTGTTAGAGCCTAATCTGTCTTCATTGCAAGGGGCCACCACACAGACATAATGAAAAAACTTGTCACTACTGACTTTAAAGAGATATTTTAGTTAAAAACCTATTAAAATAACCATTGTGCTATTCCTGTAAGGCCAGTTTATTAATTCTGGTGAAAAGAAAGTGCATGATTTACACATTAGAAGCACATGACAAGCAGAGTAGATACAGTTTACAGCAGCAAAGTTAAACTAAAAAACAAGCACATTATGTCAGGCTGATGAGATGGGTGTGCTGTTGCTTTGGAAACAAAATCATGCAAATTATTCAGGGAATGTATTTCAAACATTCTGTGCGATGATGATCTTGATTCACAGCAAATCTATTTCTGTATGTCCTTTTCTGGGAAAGCGTATTGAAAACTAAAGAAATGCCAGATTGTTGAATATCCTCCCTGAGAAGTCTTCCAAATGTAGACTTTGTAAGGTTTCATCTCTGCATCACTTGACAAACTGCTGGCCATGGTTCAAGCACACAGTGACATCCTGTTTGATCTTCAAATCTCAAACACATTCTTAACATAATTATGTTGGTTTATGGTTATTGGCTGGGGCCGCAGTTGTTTCCCACAATGTTTATTTAAAGAAGAAAAACTGTTTCGGCTAAGAGCTGAGATAATGTGTCCTGGGTGCATTTCAGTTCACCTGCACAGTGTGAGCTGATGACTGCCCATCAGCCCTATAATGGTAACTAGAGAAGTTTTATTATGGTGCCAAATATTCAGATTAATTATCTGAATTTGATAAGGTGAATGTGGCTTTTGCATACTGCATTTATTTCTCAAGATGTAGTCACAGAACGGTGAAATTGCGCCTTGGCATGACTGAGTTGTAGTTCAGAGAGAACCAAGCGTTTTCAGTTGGCAAGATTCAGTTGCCAAAGGAAAATGTAAACTCATGGCATTCATTATGTGCACTGTAGAGTATCAGCGTCTCTGCACACATCAGAACATTTTGTTACTCTAATTAGCAGTTGTTTTTAAAGCGATAGTTCACCCAAAAATCAAAAGCATATACTTTTCTTCTGGCTTGTAGTGCTGCTTGTCCATCTAGATTGTTTTGGTGTGAGTTGCCAGATTTTGCAGAAGGAAGTGTGCATCTACTCCTGTACGAATTACTTGTGCTTTTGACAGTGCGGTATGTAAAATTTAATGCCAACCTCCACGGCTGAGCTGTAACGTTGGCACCACTGAGCTAGATAGTTCCAGTGTCATGATTTCTTGAAAGAGGCTTTGCTGTTGAGTTTTTCAAATGTCTTTTCTTTGCACCTTGAGTGCCACAAGCTGAGTGTCATCTCTACTAGACATCTCTACTATTGATATCACCAAAACAATCTAGATGGATAAATAGCACTATAGGCAAAGGGGGAAATGTGTATTTTGTGGTTAACTGTTCATTGAATTCATTCTATCATAAGAATTGTTTAAAAATTAAAAAGAAATAAAAAACAAATTGTGTAAAAGTTGTTTTTATTTGTGCTATAACACAAATTAGCCAAGGGCCCTTTTTTCTTTTTTTAAAATACAGTAGTAGTGGTAGTTTGATGAATTTTACTATGCTGTAAATTGTACGTTGCTTTTTATATAGTTCAGCATTTTGGGAAATATGTTAAATTTGCTTTCTTGCCACAAGTTAGATGAGAAGATTGATACCACTCTCATGGTAAGGGTAGTTGCCAAGCAACCTGTAGAGACTCCAGGAAGTCACTTCTCTTAGCCAAGAAATAGTCTTGCACATACCCTCGTCTAACACCATAAATTTTTGTTCTTACACTTAGGTTTTTGTATGGATTAAACAAATAAGATATATAACATGTTGGTTGCTGAGCTTTAGAGGTGCTGGCAGCTGGATTTTGTTACACTTGGACCAAGCCAGACTGGCTGTTTCTAGTCTTTATGCTGGGCTAAGCTACTCATCGGGTGACTGTAGCATCATATTTACCAGACAGATGTGAGTAACATCGACCATTTCACCTAACTCTGGGCAAGAAAGCAAATAAGCTTATTTCAAACATTTACATTCAAGTCCTCTGTCCTCCCTAGTGAGAGAGGAGAGGACCACATGAAGGAATTTTGAAACAGGCCCTGTTTGGCCATGGCATTCCACTGTGTTCACAGTTTAACACTCATCCTTGGAGCATTTATCATATTGTGAAACAGCAGCAGGGGAGACACCAAAGACACAGAGAGCATATGTCACAGTACAAGAGAAGTACCAGGGCTTCAGTTGACTCTGACCATATCCATCTCACTGTCAGTGGAGGCACATTTTTCTCTCACTGTCTTTCTGAGTTGTTTTATATGGATATTGTCATAATTGAGTTCTTAGTGTCCAATAATTCAGCAGTTTTCAAAATCTATGCTTGTATTTTTACAGGCTGTGGGGTTGAATGTGCTTGGCTCACAATAGAATGTGAAAGGTTGTGCAGGGTTTTTGTTCCAGAAGTTGCACTTAAATTATGAATGACTGTGATTGCAAAATAAAGTCTTAATGAAAAACCAAAGGGGGGGTTGATAAAATTGATAAGGTGCGAGCTGTTTCTTCCACTTTGGCAACATATTTGGTGCTAATCAGTCACGGCTGTTATGTTTTAGCAGTATACTTCCCAGGGATCAGTTTATAGCGCGGCTTATCTTTGTTAGGTTTTCTGTTTTTGTTGGTGGCTATCTTTTCTGTGTTGGTTAGGCCATTGTGGTTATGACTGGTCACGCTAACCATTCTCTTTGTCGTCATCGTGTATCGTTTTCCAAACCACAGTTGCTGTAGCTGAAAACATAAATCCAGCAGTTTCTGTGTCCGGAGAATTTTCTCTCTGTGGCTTTTGTCACAAAGCACGATTACTGGACAAACGCACTGAGCATAAGCTAAAAAAGATTTTGATTTGAGTCCGTGTTACAGATTCGCTGGGTTTTACTCAGCAGTTACCCAGCTAACTTCATAATCCTGCTTTGTGAGACAGACCCCCTGGGGTAAAACAGCAAATCTTGAGCGACTTTAGGCAAAATCACTTTAGTAGAGTCACATAACAGATATTTATGAAAAGGTGTGGGTTTATGTTCTGAGGATTTATTATGTTGTTGTTTTATGCTCAATTGAAGGATGTTTGGATCATTCGAGGTAGGGTTTGTATGAGGTACTTAGCAATAATCAATGTAATACCTACACTAGATGAAGGTCGACGTGCCCACAGTTTAGAGAGGCAGAGAGGAGTACCAGCACGGAAACTATGCAATTAACTGCTGTGGACAGGGTTAGCAATAAAAGGTATTTAGCCACTTTAAAAAGTTACACCTAAAAAAATCTATATCCGTTTCTTACCACTTTACTTTGTTGTCAGACAGCGTTTTCTGACAGGAAACTACCATTATACAAGCCAAATTTCGCTCTCTCTAAACCAACCAAACTCCATAGGCTAAACCACTAATTTTAGCTTGCAGAACACAGTAGTTGCTGGTGTGCCTCTGCCTCAATTTGTTAGTTAGTTTGTCTTGTTATGGGACTTTGGTGAATTCAGACTATTATTTTGAAACACTGAAGTCACACAATAACACAAACAAACTGACAGATTGAGGCAGTGGTAGACCAGCAACTACAGTGTTCGGGAAGGTAAAATTACTGATTTTGCCTCTGGAGTTTGGTTGGTTTGGAGAGAGCAATATAAACTGAAGTACCCCTTTAAACACATTAAATTTTTGCAGTTTAGTATCACCTGCCTCGATTAAATATCTTATGGCATCTCTGAAAATCCAAGATAAAAGCCAGATCCAGTCTGTGAACCATCATAGGATGGAGACACATTAATAATCTTTGGCTTTTTAACTTTTCTTAGTTGACAAGGGGGTACATGAAACAGTGATTACATTGGCTTGATTTATTGTGTATATGGTGTTGGCTTTACCTACTCTGTAAAGGAAATGCTTCTCTGGAAAAGAAGCAGAACACAGGCAGAGTGAGTCTCTCCACTCTACAGCTGCAACAGTTACACATAATTGATGTGTGGCATGTGTAATTGTTGCTTTGTTATTTTTCCAAATAATTCTGGTGGTACTGAGCATTTTGTTGGGACTCTGTCTCCTCTGCTCCCTGCTCCTCTGCTCTGGAATTCAGGGAAACTCTGGGTTACGCAGTAAACTCAGAGGATAACATTTCTTCAGCCCCCCTGTGAGACATGATACCCATGATACTTCTCATGCACTTGGCTGATCCAAACAGCATTGTTTATTTCCCGAAAATATCACCATCAATTAATTCCACTGAAATACGATGGATTCTTTTGGGAGATCTGTCTTGTATCTCTCATATTTCTCACTCCGTTTATGCACTATATTCTTGTGAATCAAGAGGCCTAGAAATTTGTAAAAAAAAATCAGGCAGATTTTCCACTGACTGCAAGTTGAGTAATTGATTCATATCATGAATTCAAACACAGTGATGGTACTGATTAGTTCCAGAGAAATGATCACTTTGATCTGATTATTCAGTTTGGCTTCAGGGCTTTAAGATTGTCTTGTTTCCTTAGTTTTCAGATCTGGTTTTCACATCAAGTTTAAATGTAGTCTGCACCTTGGAATAATCCTCTCAGTTGGACTCCTGTTCCTTTTCCCAATTCAAATAGCTTTCAACACAAGAAAAACACTTGGGGGTTCTTTGTTGCCATATTATCATCCATCCAGTGATCGCAGCTCAATGAAGGATTTACTGTGGCACAGATTAAGAAGTTCAGCAGGCCCTCAATTAGTTATGTTTTGTCCTTTTTGGCTGTTACATTTTGATACAAATATACATAAATATTGTGCACTAGAAAGAATGAATCTAGATTTATGGACAACATACAAGTAGCATCCTTTAGGAGAATTTCTTGGTGGGAAACATGTAACTCAGGAAAACCCCTGTGTCATAAAGTTACTGAATGAATGTCAACACACACAAACATACGGGCACACATCCATTATTGTAATGTAATAGGTTTGAATCCTTTAAATAGATGTCAAACTTAATTTTTCCAACATTTTTTTTGAATGACTGCTCATACTGAGGTTCTAGGTGAAATTGCACACACTGATACAGTATAATTAGTCTTTAAGCGCAGAGATTATTGGATGAAAGAATGAAAAGCCTCCGCTGGAAAACTGATGACTGCACATGGGGGAGATGGAAAATATTAGAGCATTTAAAATGATTACTCTCAGTCTCAGACATTCTCTATAGATGTGTTTTTTATTACTTACAAACCCAATTATCATCCGCCTCATGTATGCTACTGGATATGCGTCAGAGAACCAGTTTGTAGACTTTATAAGAGTACTTGTCAAGTCTTGCCGTCTTTTTTGTACAGGAAAAAAAAAAGGCAGCAGCACATTTCATGTCAAAAGATTTTGGAAGATAGCACTAAAGCAAAATAGCAAACCAATAATACACTTGCTGTAGCTGTTGCTCTGTTGTAAACTATGTTCCAGTGGTTTCCACTTCCAAGTGCCAAAGCGGGCATATATTTGATTTATTGAAACCACATCTGGAATTACTAACAAAACATTTTTTTTTTAGATTTGGTTTAGACCGCAAATTATTTTTAGGAATGACAGCATTATAAGCTATTGTACTTTAACAATTGAAAAGACAAAAATGCATCATGATAAAGTAAATAATTTTACAGAGGAAGGAGCATGGAGCAAGTCCAAGCAGTTTCTCAACAGCCCTTTGAGTGAAGCTGAGTTTACCGGAATTAACCTCAGTAGATCCAGAATCAGATAACACTGTTGAAATCATGCCAATCAAAAATACCTTAAATGATTTACAGTACCTGGCACTGTTCCCAAACATTTTATTACTGTATACTGAATAATAAGAGAAAAAGTAGGCATGGAACTTGCTGGTATAATGTACACTATTAGACTACACAAGCTACCCTATAATTAAAAGGCAATAAACTGCAAACCACTGAATACATGTGCTAAATGACTGACACAACCATAAGACTGTGGTCTGATATCCCATAATTCATCATAAACCAAATCCCTGAAATGATACATAATGTCCTGTCAAAGGAAAGACATCAACATCTGTTTTCTATCAATATCCACAGAGAGGATATGTAGACTGTTAAGTGAAGTCGACTGCTGTATTACAGAGACTGTACTGTGGAGTCAAGGAGTTGACATGAACATTTGGTGCTGTTCTTTAATGACAGCACCCACATAGTTGAACATTAAAAGGCTTTAAAGGCAAAGAGGAGACGGTCAGCTGTCATATTAAGCTAATCATCTGTCTGATTTAAAATGCTATGAAAATACGATGAAATACTAATAATAACTTAACCATAATAACAGCAGAGTTTTCTGATCTGGCGCCATTATTGGCAGGGCAACAGCATTCTGTTTGTGCCTTCCAAAACCCTTACAAATTACCGATGGAATTTAAAAAAAAATATTTTACAAGACTATAGTTAAAGTTTGGTTCGGTGTAAGCACGAACTTGGTAAATGTTAGAGGAAGAGCATGGTTTGAGTTAGAATTACGGCTTTGCAAAGATTAGGGGACCTTCGTCATCATGGTTACAATAATAACAACTCAACAAAGTCAAGGAATGGTTTGTTGGTTAAAAGAAACCACTGTTGGCTGTTGGTAGGAAACTCGAAATAAACAGTGGTCTCCTGTGGCAAACTCCCAGTGTTTTGTTGATCCACTCGGACATAATTACAACTAAGACCACTAGAGAGATCGTCATTTCAACAAGAACATATGTTGGTCTTGGAACACCTGTTTAAACAATTGATACTGTCATATTTCTTGGGAAGACGGTATCCTTTTTCTTGTGTATTATATCCTCAGTCAGAGGATAGTATGAAAGAATGGATGAGGTTAAAATCTGGTTATCCCATGGCCTATAAATCAGGCCAAGAAGAGTGCATTCATCAGTGCATTTCATTTAAGTGTAGTTACTCTCTAGCACTGCTAGTATCCTTGTCGACATTTCTGTGACATGCTGTCATAATTAGCATATGAATTCTTGATTTATGGCAAAAATGTGTTTTGTGAGATTATAGTGACCTATGCCCACCAAAATCAAGGTAGTTCATCATTGAGTCCAAGTGGATGTTAGTACTAAATTTTAAGAAAGTCCCTCAAGGCATTCTTGAGATATCTCATTCACAAGAATGGGACAAAAATTAGGTCACAATGACCTTGACCTTTGACCACTAAATTCTAATCAGTTCACTCTTTCTTAATTCTTAAGTGTTGTGCTAAATTTGAAGAAACTCAGTCCATCATTATGCTGATGGGTCCAGATGTTTGCCAGATTAGCTGCAGACAGGCTCCAGGTTTGTTGATCACACACACACACAAGCGATCACATGATCCCCTCCTGGCTCATGCTGGCAGAGATAATGAAAGATCTATAGCTGGAGCCCCTAAGGCTTCATAAACAAGTTTTCTTTATATAGCACCAAGTCATAACAGAAGGTATCTCAGTGCACTTTTCATACAGAGCAGGTCTAGTCCATACTCTTTATAATATCATTTACCAATAGTTCCCACCAAGTTCAGCTTCTGTAACTTCGTCCACAAACATTTGGTACACCTGGAGCTTTTCCGCTTGTAAGTGAGCAGGCTGTTTTGAGTGTCATATCATGTAAGCAGCTTCTCTGCTATTAAATCTCTCTAACTGACAGCAATAACCCTCCATCCATGCTTTTGATTGAAGAAGAGAGCATGATGCTTTCAACTCTTGTTGCAAATAAATATTACCTTGTTCACCTTAGCAGTTTAGTACTGAAACAGTATTAAAGTTTCTGTATTTGCTGCACTTTAACTACGAGCTCTGCTCTACCACCAGTTGTAGGTCAATCAAAGGCTTTTCTAATGGGATGTTTGGCTAAGGTTTACCTCCTCATTCATCATCCCAGTTTTTACGTGCTTGTAAAATATGTCTTCTTTAAAGCCACTGCTCAGGTTTTCAAAGACACCGACACTTCTGATCTACTCAGGAGATGACTTTCCTCCTGTCAGTTGTTGCCTACAGGAGAAATTGGAACAATCAGGGTATTGTATGCATTACTTGATTGTGCACATTCACACTTTTGATTGATTATCTCCCTGTGTGCACATGCATGTCCCACTTTAGTAAATACTCTGCACAGTGCACAAGTGGGATTAGTTGCACCTGCATGTGCAGCTCTGGGTCCATAGACCTCATTTGAAATACATCATTACTTAAAAATCATATTTCCTCATATTTTTTTCTTTTTAAACTGAGTTACCAAAGCAAATCTGTATGTTTATTGCTGTGCTGCACCACAGTAGTGATGGGAGGATTCAAGCATTATTAAATGTAATTAAATGTTATTCAATTTCAACCCAATGATTGATAAAAATTATGAATCCAAGTGGGTGTAGTTTATGTTTTGTAGTGCTGACATCACAAGATGCTTAAGGGCTTGGTGTAATTTATGTTCCTGTTGTAAAAGATGTTGCGAGGCAACTCTAAAGCACTTTACAATGGAAAATGGAAATACACAAGGTTTGAGAATATCAGACCTTCTATATGTTACTTGTGCAGAGAATAGAGGGATGGTTTTGTACATCAACTTTACTTAAGATTGTGTCTTGTTTTTCACAAAAATGCCTGTGCTGTGTCGCATTCATTATTGGTCACTTTTGTTTGGTTTTCTGTCCAATAGAAATATTACTGATGCTGATGTTAATAATTCAGACCACATACGCCCTAGATTCAACCATTATTGTGGTGTGTCACTTTAATGGTGTCATACTTTGCAACACATAAACTTGTTATAGAAGTCAAGCCAGTCGGTCATGAGTAATTTAGGCAGGTTCTGTCATTAATATAGTAGTGGGGTTTTGGAAGTTCTCACAGAAACAGTTGAACTGTGTTGTGAGTGGGAGGTGGAGGCAGCAGGTTTTTCAAGTTTGATTTACATTCATCATTCATCTTTACTCGACTGCAGGGGATGATATTTTCCAAAACATTTTAATATTGTATCTTTATTTGGCCAATTTTATTTTAGATGAGATGTAAAAGAGCTGATTTGCCACAGTCCTGTCAGCACTTCAACTAAAGTGATGATATCCCATATTAGGTAGAGGATGAACCCCCATCCTGCTCCTTAAATGCACTGAGGAAGATACAGTGGAGTGCAAGTTATCATCATGAGAGCAGGGGAGGACATGTTAGTGTTGAGGAGCATTCCTTAGTGACTGATGTAGAGCACAGGCAGCAGCAAACATCCCCCCTTTCTTATTCTGTGGTGGATTATACTTCATGAGTTAAAGTGCTGTGTCAGAAATATACACACAGTTAGTTTCATTCACTATTGAACTCACTATTTCATATTTATTTTGCCCAAAATATCTGATATCAGGACAACAAATCAGCAAATATTCCTTTAAATTATTAGAAACATGTCTTTTTCATATTCTAATTTGGACTCATTTAAACATTTTCACTATTACTGGACAGAGTGTACTGTACTTTCGTTTGGCTCCTTACAAATGCATTTCTCCATCTGTTTTCATTTGAAAGAAGACTGCAATATAAAACATGCCTTTACTGGACAGACCAAGAATTTCAGTGTTCTTGCTTCACAATGTCTCCAAAAGTCTGGAGGTTTTTTTTTTTTTTATCAGAATAGCTTGACAACTGTTATTTGGATGATTTTGACCTATTGTGCAGTGTATAAATACTTAAGCTCTATAAAGTAGTTATCACACAGTATGTGTGAAGGACAGGCTGTAAATGGAGACGGATGTTTTCCCTCTGTCAAAGCCTCCACATCTTCAAAGACATATACAGGGTATCAGGCCTATGTAAGATGAAAATCTACTGTCAGTGGAAGTCAGGACAAGATGCGAAAAGAAACTACCATAAATAAAATATGCAGGACATCCACATGGTATCTTTTTACCTGTAGTGTAATTTCAAATCAGAGTAATATCATATGACTTAAGTACATGTGTATTAAAGAGATTTTTTGAAGTGGGTTGTATGGGGTACTTATTCATACCAAGTAAGAAGCAGATGGAGTACCGGTGTAGGAGACTTAAAAATTTATTGTTGTGAACAGGGCCAGCAGTGATTGCAAGTGTTATTTAGCCACCAAAAAAGGCCCAAATTTGATATCAGTTTAAGTGTACACCATATTTTGAATATTTTCACCGCCTAACCATGCATGCTTAGTCTTTCCCATCAGGAAACCACAGTTACAAAAACCAAATAACATTCTCACCAAAGCAACCACACTCCTTTTGGTAAAAACAGTAATTTATCTCACAGAACATGGGAGTTCCTGGTCTACCACTGCCTCAGTCAGTTGGTTGTTTGTGTTTATGTGTGACTTTGGTGAATCTGAACTAACGCTGAAACACCAAAGTCACACAATAACACAAACAAACTAAATGGTTGAGGCAGCGGTAGACCAGCAACTCCTGTGTTCTGTGAGGTAAAATTATAGAGCAATTTTTATTTTTTTATTTTAGGTGGACCTTTTTTAGTTGGCTAAAATATGTTTTGCTGTTGATCCTGCCCACAGCAGTACATTGCTTAGCTTCCCACAGTGTTACTTCTGGTGCTTCTACTGGTGGCTTGCCTACCACCATCCACTGTAGAAATACACTGACCATGGATTAGTACCTCATACAACCCTACTTCAAATAATCCGAACTATCCCTTTAACGTAGAAGCAAGTAATTGGCTTCTTGTGTTCCTTTATCAGTGAGTGCTGGTGGTCACATCATGAAACATTTCAATGTTCTCTACCTGTTTTGACCTTAAATATCACTTTTAAATACATGTTACATGGTAATGTCTGGTGTACTTTGAGACCTTGTGTGGTCTCTTTCACAGTCGACGTAACATTTTCGGATCACAAGCAGTTTTCCTTCTCCAATCCATGTATCAACATTTTTTTTTCTGATATTTTGGTTTCTAATCCTTTTCTTGTTACTTTTGGCTGATGTTCATTCACCCATCTGGGTCTTTCCATGGAGAACTGAAGTGTGGTCACGCTTTGGTCATGCTGTGGTTTTGCGATGGTTAAGAGATGTGGTGATATGTAAACCACAGGCTGTGTTTTTTCTGCCTCCATGCCTCTGCTCTGTATATCTTAGGCTGTGCTCTAGTTGTATTCAACATGTTATTACATTCTGGCCAGAAAAAAGATTAAAATGATAATAGCAGCATGTCACATAAAAACAGTGTTTGTACACCCATTACTGTGAAAAAGGAATTTTGTGACAAGTTAATCAGATAATTGAAAGCAAAATTGGTGTGTGTTTAAACTCGATGTGGCTTTTTTCACAGCTAATTGTTATTCATCACTGAACCACTTGAAGCCTTAATTTATTCTCCCATTAGCGAACAGAATAAGCTGCTAATTTATCAGTCCTGAAGGACAACAGCTAGCCAAAGGAAATGTTCATTGTGACTACATCGCCGTATACCAGTCATGTTAAATTGTAAACAGCTGCAGCATTCAATGTTAATAACACATTTTAGAAAAGGGGCTTCATCTTTGGTGGTTTTTGGCAGCACAGATGTTGCCCCCTCCGCTGAGAATTTTGCTTGTATGCGGCTGAATTTCAATATTTATGAGTCGGTTGTAATTCAGTTTAATGATATTCCCCACCAGCACTACCAGCAGTGTATTTGTCCACCTGTAAAGACCATGCTATGCTGCTGTTGTAGAGCTGTATCTTCATTCTCATCTTGCCTTCTTCTCTCCATGCAAGTCAGATATGTTTAATTTGTATGGAACTGCACACATTATTAAGCATTATTTTAAATTATAATTTGAGTTGGCCAATGCTGGCTCATTTGTATGTGCAATCCCTTGACAGAATATTAAATTTCACTACTTGCAAGTATTAAAATAACATGAAAACCGCAAAGCCTCAAGTGGGCTAACATATGTCACATACCACACAGTTACCTTACATACTGCATGTCATGAGAACATATGAAACAGATAAAAGGAGAAATATGATACAGTGGCTACCACACATGCTAACAGGACCTGATGATGACCTGATGATGTTGATAAAAAGAAGTAAGAGGATCACCAATGTTGAATGTTTGTATCAAATTTCCGATAGCTGTTAACAACAGTTGTAGATATTTCACTTAAAACCACAAATGTCAACCATATGGTGGCACTAGAAGAAAAGTCAGGGCATCACCAAAGTAATTAAGAGACATCGTGTGAGAATCATGAATGTCTGTACAACATTTTGTATCAATCACTCAAGTAGATGTTGATATATTTCACAGGATAAGTGAAACATTTGTTAGTGGCATTCGTCCTCTAAAAACCATGAATGTCTATACAAAATTTCATGGCAATCCATTCAGTAGTTGCCGACATATTTTAGTCTAGACAAAGTTGGACACACATTTCCATTCCTAAAGCAATGCTGCTAGTATGGCTAAGACCATGGGACGTAGAGACAGGAGTCCAGCACAAGTTTTCTGGTCAAACATTATAAACACTATAAGCTATAAATATCACAATTCTTCTGGACACCAAGAGGCCCCTCTCATAGCTTTATAACACTTCATTTAATGCTCCCAAGTGGGATTGCTGATAAGCCTTTTCTAGTTCCTCAGTAAATCAACTGTATTGATTTCTCTCTCACATATCACGTTGAAGCCCAATTGTCAAGTGGCTTGAAGGGATTGTATATTGATTGAGAGGTCTTTTTAAATTTAGAGCACTTTTTCATGGTACTTTATGTATTTCTTGTTAAATCATCAGGAGCAGGTAGTGACATGGTACACCACCTCCAACTACTGAAAGGTCTTACGAACATGTGCTTTTTACATCTAGGCTAAATCTTTATAAATATTACCAGAGTCAACTTTAGGATGACAGATATTCTGTTTTAAAGGCAAATAATCTGTCTTAAATCACTGTTGATTCTAGTTCACATTTCAGAAGGCCAGTTCTTCAGGGACCAGTTTTCTTAAAATTAATTTTTCATCGAAATGTTTGGACCATTTGCGTAGTATGGCTATTCATGTTGCAGTCTTTATAATCTAGCAAATTTTTCCACACTGTTATCATAATGCGCTGTTAAATCTGTGAATAATAACAGAGGAATTAAATTACTAATAATCCCTTCAACATTTCCCTGAAGTGGAAGTTGCACGCTTCCACAGTAACCTCAATGTTTGAAGGGGATTGGTAATATCTGGCTTGTGTCCAGTAGAATGGTTTCAGTTAGAAACACATGGAAGGGCTGATGGCGGTTTACTGTAACAGGCCACAGACAGGCGTGCTCTGAATAATTTCCTGAAGTGTCAGTATTAGAGACATCACACACACCTCTGCACTTGTCCTCGGCTCTTAAAGTGAAAGTTTATATAAATGAAAAATTGTGTTTCTTAACTCAAAATGTGACATAAAGGCAGATAGATTTCATTATGGATTACTTCTCATTTTATAACATGTGGTCAGAGTCAAATCCGATTTGCTTGAGCCTGGTATACCACTGAGGAAACGCAACAAAGAGAGGCAGAGACTCGGGCTGCCTCTGTTAGAGCCCACTGGTAGTATTTTATCCCCTCTCCAGCTGCTGAGCGAAGCTGAAGTGCTTTTCTGCAGTGAGCCTCACTGAAAAAGTGACAGTTTTGTTGGATTATGTTGCAGATGCCAGCACAGCAGGAGTGCTGTACATGGCCAGTGTAGCTGCTTAAAGCATTTCTAATAGAGAGAGCGGTCTTTAGTTCAAGTGACCCTTTTCAGCCACTTTAAAAGTAACCATTGTTCAGTTTCCATCTATATGGCTGCATATTGGTTAGACAGGCTGGAAAACATGTTTCTTGTTTTTGATTTGACCTGTTACATTAGCATTTCTAATTAAAGGGATAGTTTGAATTATTTGATGTGTGGTACTTATTGACAGTCAGTGTATTATGTGCAGGAGAAGCTGGTTGGTACGCCCCTAGTTTGGAGAAGCAGAGAGTGGCAGCATAGAAGCTAAGCAATGAACTGCTGTGGACTAAAAAAAATCTATATTAGTTGAAGTGTACACTATATTTAGAATATTTTCACTGCTTTGCCTTGCCATCAGACAGCCTTTGCCAACTGAAAACGGCCGTTGTACAAGTCTAATATTGCTCTCTCCTCACCAGCCAAACACCATGAGTAAAATCACTCTTTTTTCCTAGCAGAACACAAGAGTTGCTCTTCTGCCGCTGCCTTGATCAGTTACTCTGTTTGTGTTATTGTGTGACACACAGCAACACAAACAAACTAACCAATTAAGATGGTGCCAGACGAGCAACTCCCATGTTCTGCAAGGTAAATTTACTGATTGTGCCCATGGAGTCTGGTTGGTTAGGTGGCTTACATAGTGGCTGTTCCCAGGGAAATGCTGTCCAATGGCAAGATAAAGTTGTGAAAATATTCTAAATATAGTGTGCGATTGAACTGATATTGATTTTTTTAAGGTGGATCTTTCTTTAAGTGACTAAAATTTGTTTTGTTGCTGACTGCAGCAGTTCATTACTTCACTTCCTTTACTGGTACTCCTCTTTGCTCTCCAAACTGGGGGCGCGCCGACCTGCATTAAGTGGAATGACAGACGTAAGTACATCTGGCGCAATAGTTCCCTTTAACTTGTGACTATATTGTGTTGCCACACACTCTGACAGCATATTTTCCTACTTTCTCTTTTTTCTTACAGTTACAAGACCTTCCCTTTACCATAGTGTCACAAGAGAGGAAATGAAAACAAAAGGGCAAGAATTAAAACTGAGTTTTGAATTAGTGACATTAAATTGAGCGACGCATTTCCACAATTTTCAAACCAGATAGCTTGTTTTGTTTTTTTAAATGAGGGGCCTTACCGAGGGGTATTGTACCAAAACTGTGTGACTGTCACGGGCTGTGAACACTGAGTTCAAACAGTCATTAACCAATAGGTTATGTTAATGTTCCATGTTAGTGATCAAATGGGGCGCCATTATTTCTCTGGGCAGACATATGTATGCTCTCACCCTGGATACAGATAGAAACAGCATTGCAGAGAGAGATTGATTTGAAGTGGAAGAGACAGGATATTTGTCATCTAAAAGGCCAACTAAAATGTTTTTATTTTGTAAAAGAAGGGATCTTTTGTGTCCCAATTTGACCTGTCATTCTTTTTCGAATACGATTTCTCTGTAAAGTAATTTTCCCTTCCATTTACTTTGTGGCTTCCTGTCATCTGTATGTGCATTAAGATTTCTTTCTCCAGGCTATCCTATCAATCAGATACACTATTTCAGTATGTCTATATCTCTCTGTCTGTTTAATAGCACATAGTTTTTAATACTCCCCTCTTGGGTGCTCAGGACATTAGCCATATTGGGTCATCCAATAAGTACACAATGTGTTACTGGGTCATTGTGTGGGCAACACCTTTTTTAGTGTTTTGCATATTAAAATTCAACATGTAATGTAAAGGGAATTGCTTTTTGAAAATCCCACAGAGATTTGTCACATGTGCAGCTCTGTTGAGCCTTTTAGCCTCATTAAGCTCACAGTTTTGGTTTTTATGGATTGCAGTGAGTTCCTGTTGCTGTGTGTGCCGGCTGGATGTGGAACTAGGTTATTGTTTTCTAGCATGTTAGCCAAAACAGTTTCATAATGTGATGTCATGGCTGTGTGTCTGGCAGCTTGTCTTGGAGTTCTTCTGTCCCTTACTGGCCAGAAATGTAGTAACGCATCTTGCAAATTTCCAGTTTTTCCCCAGTGGAACCTCAGATGGGAACTGGTGGAGAAACTCTTAAGATGCATGTGAACTTGTGAGGCATGCGGGTAGAAGTAGGGAACAATATGCCGTACAATATTCACTTTAGCTTAATTTATCAGTCCTTAAAGTCCCTAAATATTCTATCTGATGTTATCTCAGTGCAACACCAGACACTGTTAGATATTAAACAGATTTTATTTGTGCTGCAGAGGTATTGTTCCAATAACAACTAGTCCGTTTCCACCTTCTCTTATAAATTTCAGCACTTGTATGAATCTCTTGAACAGCTGAGTTGTTGTTGGAGCCCCCAGTCTGTGAAATGTGCTGTTAGACTTCACGCTGAGTTATACTGCAAAGTGCTTTGAGGTTATAATGCAACAACGTTTGTCCGTAATGGCCTTTCTCCAACAGACAGATATCAGCTTGTGTGGAAAAACAAATTTCACCAACTTCGTTTACCTTTTATGGCATCTCCAAACAATCGTCTGTAATTGCATTATAATTACAGACAATAATAGGACATAATCTAGCAGAGCTGAAGTAACAGCAACACATTTGAAGGAGGAATGTCTGTAGAATGTCTAAAAGTCTGCCAGTATAGAGAAAATTATAGTCTGCAACAATCCCTGATGTCTGATTCCTTCCTTTTCTGAGTGTAGTATTTTTAGTAGAATAAATGACCTTTCCAAGAGTGTTTTTTTTCTGTCAGTCTGGAGGGTTGGAAAACACAAAGGTATCCAGGCATCTTGAAGACGTACTCTCTGTACTTTGTTTTTTTTTTTTATGTGTTCCTATAAACCTGTTCTCCTGCGGGGGTTGTTTTTTTTGGGGGAAACGTCCTTAGCAGAAGTAACTGTCCCTCTTAATATACTGTAGTTTTGTCTAGGCCTGGAATAGCTGATGTGTTGCTTAATTTTATCTCCTGTTTCTCATGACAACCCATGTGTGCTTACAGAAGTAGGACACATTTTGACATGCTGGAGTTTTATTTCAAAATGACATAATGTGAATCTCCAGGACAAACATCCAAACCAAGAGGCCTTATAAACTGCAGTGCAAACCTTTGTTCTTTTGTTTATGTTACACTTGGGTGACCATAAATCCACAGAGAGTTTGGTGTTTTTATCTGCATGTGTGTTAGTGTGCCTGTGTTTGTCTGCATGTATTCCTAGCACAACTGAGAGGGTTTATATGACAGTGACAGCATTTAAACTGCCTTACTTATGTATAAATAAATATCCTGTGAAACTCTTCGTTGTTTATTGCATTCAGGTAGTTGTAAATACAAGTCATGGAATGAGAAATCCAAGACGACAAAAGTCGTGTTAACAATCGATTGATCAATTCATTATTAATATTTAACAAGATACAAAACGAACATCATTTTAAGTTTGATCAAAACAATTCACGCAGCACATAAGTTATGTGTTAAAGCACCAAACAAAACAATGTCAAAACCAGCACAATTACTGCTGTTTGTAGATTAGAAGGCAGACCAAACCTACTTGTCAGAAAACCTGTGAGCTCAGAGGAAAAGCCACATAAAACAGAGATTATCAGTTAATATATCATTAATCAGTTAAATCCTTAACAGCAATTAATTGATTAATGATTAATCATTAACATCCCCAGATAAAACCGCAATTATTAGTCGATTAATATTTGTTTATTAGGGACAGCGTGCATTAATGAACATTAGTACAGAAATACAAGATGTAAACATGCCAGATTTGAGCAGGAATGCTAATTTACATCCGTAGTCCCTAGGCAGGTAGCAAAATACGGGTATAAATATAAGGTACAACCACAATATACAATACACAAATGAATCGTCAACTATTTTGATAATTGATTAATCATTTTGAGTCATTTTTTAAAGAAAAAATATCCAAATTCTCTGATTACAGCTTCTCAAATGTGAATATTTTCTGGTTTCTTTACTCTTTTATGACCATAAACTGATTATCTTTGGGTTGTGTACAAAACAAGATAGTTGAGGGCATTGCTTTGGGAAACATTTTATGGACCAAATAGCTAATCAATTAACCAAGAAAATGATTGACAGATTAATTGATAATGAAAATAGTTGCCTTAGTTGCATTCATCATTTAGAGGAACATTTTTTGATTCAAGCGATTTTAACTTATTTGTAATGATAATAAGTTAATGATTGCTTGCACACCTACAGGACTGTAGGCATTATAATGCACAACTTTGTGACAAAGGATATGAAAATATCCCAGCATTATTTCATGTCATCCCAGTTAGAACAGCATCTTCTTATTGATTGATTATTTATTTATTTATTTATTTATTTATTTACAGATTTCTTTTCCTCTCAAAAAATAGTGAAAAATACCAGGCAAGTTCCCAAAACTCAGGTAACTTCGAATATCTTGTTTTATCAGACAAACAGTACAAAGGATTTTCAGTTTACTATCATACAAGATTAAGAGGGACAGGAAATCTTCACGTGTGATTCTTCTGCTTAAAGTCATTAGAGTCATTTTCTGTCAATCATTAAATCAGTCAGTAATTTCTCTAATCCCAACACTGGTACATCAGAGAAATGCTTTCTTCAAGATCAGTAACCGTAGTTTGCTGATGAGTTTGTATCTGGAGCAGCACACACACCAACATCAGCAGCTGCTAAACTGTAACTTTGCCATGAAAAAATGGAAATCAAGTGTAACTGTCAAAGATTAGAGAACATGTGTTGACTGATCTCTGGCTTAAAGAAGAGGAAAGAAATTCTTTCACCTCAGCACAGATTCCAGTAAATGCCGTTTTTTCTCTCCTTTGTGTTCCCCTTCCCAAAAGGATAAGTGTTTATTCATATTCAGTGAACAACAAATAACCTTTAAGAATCAACTGAATCTTTCATTTGAGTGTGCGCATGCTAATGACTGCAAATGGCAATGTCAGTTAGCGGCTGCAACAAGAGCAACAGGATTTTTCCGTGCAAAGAAACATTAGTCATTTAGTTCCACTCATCATTTCTAAATATGAAACATTCCTTAGAACAACAGCCAGACAGCTAAGCACATACATATGTCTCACAAACCTATCATTCATGTTCATGATACCTGTGATTATCCTTCAAGTCACTGTCCCTTGTGTGTTTTCATGACCGCTGATTCACTTGTTTTTTTATGACATAGAAGGCAACCACTCTCTCTGGGTTTCTTCAAGATAAGGATTAAAAAAGGACTGTTACTGATAACTGAAAAATAGCTACTGAGTGTTGCTTCAGAACTATCATTTAAAGGTTTTTTTGACAGCAGAATGAGTTGTGATTCGTGTAAGGTGACATATGAGGGCAGCGCTCAAAAATTGGACTTTGACTCTACAGCAGAGGATAACGAGTGCTCCTGCTGAGCAGAGATGGGAGCGAGTGGAGCCTTGACCCTGCCAGTCCAGAGTACAGAAGTCTGCACTACATCTGCAGAATACATGAAAAGATGAACAGTTGTGTTGTGGATTATTGTTTAGTCTAGAATGCCAGTGCCAGGGTTTCGGATTTGAAATTAGCAGCTAAAAAGAGAGGGATAATTCAGCGAGGAGACTACATCTGGATGAGCTTAAATAACTGGAGGCTGGAGGGAAGTGGTGCAGTTTAGAAGAGAAAATGAAGATCGAAAAAGAATTTGGGCATGGTTATTGTTGATGAGGAAACGTCTAATGAACAGATGGTTTTGTACAAACATACTGAATGGGTTGTGCCTTTGGTGCTGGTTTTGCACAAGAGCCAGCTGACTCAGGAGCAACCATGGTCTTGTCAATACTAACAGTACAGTTTTCCTGGGAAAAATGCAGCTTCATTCTGGGATTAAGTCTAAGGTGGCTGTCAGATATCAGTGACGATAATGCCAGGTGAGAGTGGGAAAGAAGAAGTGATTATCACGTGCAATCACTAAAGGGAAAATTCAAGAATATGAAGAGAGGGAGAGAAGAAAAAGGAGCAGAGTCTGGGCTGTAGAGGACTCTTGAGGATAGAATGAAAGTGAAGTTAATCAGAGTTCATAGAAGGACTTAAAGGTCAGTCCACCATAAGTGAGCCTGAGCTGGAGCTGTTCGGAGCTAACCCTCTTCATGTGCAAGCAAGACACTGGCCACTATATCTATTGTATTTTTTTTAGTCCCTAATATCGGTATCGGCATTAGCCTCAAAAATCCAGTATCAGTTGGGTCTTCATATTCTCCAAATTGCTTGTCATGTCTGACCAATACTCAAAGATAGTCAATATACAGTGATACAAAGAGAGAAAAGTTGCATATTCTCATGTTTGACAAGCTGGAATCAGAAAGTAACATCTTTGTCATTGTTATATTATCCAGATTGTTGACTTATTATCTGATTATTGTTTCTTTTAATGTCATTCTTCATACATGCCATTCAGCATGAGCAGGCTAATTAGCGTGAGTGTAGAAGTTGTGTCCTCTCCACTTTGTCAACAATCTTCTGACTGGAATGCAGGCATGTTATTGTATATCACTGGCAGCAATGCTAGACAAATAAGCCTCCCCTGAGCTGACTGCATGTGTTGTCTCACAGCTGTGTGTGTTTGTGTGTGTGATACCCTATAGTTTTGTAATTGTTATCCATTTTAGAGAGAAGAGCATGCTGGGATGGGATGGGGGGGCTCTCATGTCAAGGTGCATGTACTGTATGTGTCTTCTTCATCCATGTGCACTTTTTGCTTTGACAGACTCATACTATAGTTGTTGTGTGTCAGAGTGAATTAGTGTGTTTCATTACAAGACAAAGCCAAGCCAGGCTGCTCCACCGTGTTGGTTCAGGGGAGGTCCAGTGTTTATAAGGTAATTAGAGTGCTTACGGTTCACCCTGGGTAACTGAGGTCAGACTAATCTATGTCTAGATTTCAGGGAGGCCCCCGTAAAACGATATGGATCACTGGCAAAATTAAATAACCTTTAGGTGAGAAAAGGCACAGGTGGCAAAACAATCTGTGATGTCCTGCTCATTCTTAACAAGTGTAGGACTCACAGTGTAGTGTGTCTCAAGCTAAATGTCAGTCACCATGCTGCTATTGTGTTTGTGTGAGTGGGCATGTGACTCTGCAAACTCTGCTCATTGATATTCTTGTAGAAAAGTGTCATGAATGCATTTGGGATATCTTTCCCCCTTGTTCTCTCACTCATGAATATGAATGAAATCCACATGTGTTTTGAATTTGTTTGCTAATTTGCATGAAGTACATGAGCAACTAATAAGCTTGCACAGGATTGTATTCTTAGCTGTTGTTCTGAAAGGTGCTAAGGGCCCTGTGTGTCATCCCTCAGCGTGATCTTGTTTTGTGTGCTGAATATTATGAACAGCTTCAATTCTAATTACCCAATGTTAATTTTTTGGATAGCTGTTATCCCATTAAATACTAAAACAACAAAGAAGCATTCATATCATGCTCTTTGACTGTCCCCTAGTGTGTCACTGTGGAGAGTGGTTTAGACCTGAGCTGTTTCTGCTGTTCAAATAGTGTGAGCAGAGCTGAGGTGGACTGTTAAATAGCTTTTTGGGAATCAATGCCAGATATTGACTCAGACAGTTGTTTAAATATAGACAAAGCTGTTTGGAAAGAATTATTTCCTTTTCGATTTAAGTGTTGGCACGATTTAGCAGAGGCCTGAGTTCACATTCCTCATACACACTGCGTTTATTGAAAGAGTTCATATAAAAACAAAAAAAGTATTTTTCCTCTTACCTGTAGTGCTTTTTATCCATTTAGATAGTTTTAGTGTGATTTGCCAAGTTTTGGAGATATCAGCTGTAGAGATGTCTGTCTTCTCTCTGGTATAATGAAACTAGATGATACTCTGCTTGTGCTCAAAGTACCAAAAAATACATCTGAAATTCAACAGCAATGTCTCTTTCCAGAATTCACGACCCAGTTACTCAAGATAATCCACAGTCCTGGATGTAAGCAGTTTCATGTAGCAACTTGTGGCGCTCAAACTGCCAAAAAAAATACATTTGAAGAACTCTGCAGCAGTGTCTCTTTCCAGAAATCAATACTTGGTTACTCATAGAGATGTTCCAGTGCCATTTTTTCCTTCCTAATACAAATTCTGATACCAGAACCATAAACATCTGTAGACATTAACCCCTGTGCAGTGTGAAATGATTGTTGGCGTAGATTAAACCCTTTCTAAAACATGACATAGAGAATGAATGCCATAGAACATGACTTCACTGTTCAGGGAAAAAAATGGCTGCTACTTCCCAGCAGCATCCCTTTTCGAGGTCAATAAATTGTGTGGTATTGGATCAGTGCATAGACACATTTACTTACCGATACTGATAGTGATACTGGTATCTGTCAGACAAGAGAATTGTTGTGAGAAGTTTCGTGTAGGAACTATTTTCTCTCTGCTGAACTGTACGCGCCAACTGTATATCTGTGCTAGCTAGATCAGTGGTGCTAACGTGCTAACGAAGCCTTTAATGTTTACATCCCATGCTATCACAAGCACGAGCCTCTCATCCATGAGTAGATGCACGCCTCTTTCTGCGTGGTTTTCAAATGTATTTTCTGGAGATTTGAGCTCCACGAGCTGAGCACCATCTAGTTCTGTTATGTTCAAGAGGAGACATCTCTACAGCCAGCAACACAAAACAGAATAATGCATATGGATAGATAGCACTATAGGTCAGAGAAAAAATGTGTATTTTTGGTTTTGACATGAACTGTCCCTTTAAGAGTTAACTTGGCCCTCATCATGGGAAAACATTGCCATTTTACCCCAAGCAACTTAAACTCTTACCATTCTGGAAAGGTGTGTTCTGACCGCAGGTGCTAATTGCAGCCTTAACCATCGCTACAACATGTCATTTGGCAAAAATCTCTATAAAGAAGGCAATAGTATGACTGTAGTGCATTACTTTGAATGTTCTTCTGACTGGACAATAGTTTTTTAAACAGGCAGTAAAACACATGTCGCATTTCAGTACCAATAAATAGTTTCAATTTAAACTATTATATACATTTTGATGTACTGAAAAATCCAAGTAGAGCACATTACACAGAGCTATAGGCTACATCTGGTATGTGACAAGAATGTTATTTTCATGTATCAGCAGTTTACCCCTTGAGACCCTCCATATCAAAGACCTGACAGATTTTCCACCCCCAAACTATAAATCATGTAGGTGGTTTGAGGTTATTTTATTGCTTTAGTGCATTGCCCTGACCTTTAGCTTCATATCTGTCAGCCAGACTCTTTACTAGGCATGTTGTTTTAACTTGTAGACAGGTCATATCATTACCATCTCAGTTCTGGGTGTCTACCTCTCCTGGTCTGCCTGTTTTCATGCCCGTGTGTCAAAATAAAAAAAGGTTATCATAGGGACAACGTAAGAAATCAACCATTTTAAATTAAATCAATTTGTGTAAATGGAAAAAGGCAGATAATACTGTAATTGTGTTTTAAAAGTGCTTTAATCTGCAAAGTAAGCAAATATCACAAAATAGATTTTAGACTTGTTTATTTAATGATATAATGAGTCTCCACATATTATAGGGCTAATAAGCATTTCTCTGAATAATTCAATAAAGTTACAGTTGAGTCAAAATGAACTTCAACACAGATATGGATCCAGTTTCCATGGGATGCTTTTGCCTCTTTCATGGTCTTCTGGAGACGGACGTAGATGTTTGTTTTCTCATAATTGTTCAACTAACCGTGGTTATTTTGCTAAGCTGGTTATTTGCTATAAGTGCCTTCTGTCTTCATGGGGATGTTATTGTGACATGAAATATTGGGTCACACAGGAAACCATCCTCACATCAGCTCTCTCAGGGTGTTCAAGTCGACGTGTCTCCCACTCATAAACACCACAACATATCCTAAAATGTAATTAACTTACAACTGAAAGACAGACATGGAAACAACTTTCCACAGTTTGACATTCACTTTTTCCTTTTTCCTTTTTTTATTTTCTTTGTTGAGACAGGCTGTACATGGTTTGGGCTCACGCCTTTAGAGTGCCCTGTGCTTAAGTGAAAAACAGTCCCAGGCATTTCATGTCTCACAGTCAAGTGAACTGCAAAAACTGGGGTTCGCTTTGAAGATTCTTTAAGAAGTATTTTTTTTAGAGTATAGAATTTTCCTCTGTATTGGGAAATGAGTGCCTACAAAATACTGATACAGTAAATTAAAAAAATCAGTCATAACTTATAGTTGTATCCAGCAATAAAAATGCATGGTTTTTACACCTGGATTTGCCTCACAGCACACTAGTCTATCTTGGCACACTGTTTGGGAACCACTGAGCTAATGTCATCTCTGCTTTTCTTTGACTTTCCTTTTGATGATGTTTTAGAGATGTTTTATACTGGATGTAGTGTGTGCATGGATCTGTTCCTCTGTCAGTGCATCACTTCCTGTGATTTACAATGTCTTGTAAATCAGCAATGGACATCAGTTTTATCAATCGATACAATATCTGAATAACTTTTAATAGTAGCAACTCGCAATGTCAGCCCACAGTAAAAACATATACACATAAAGAGTCAATGAAATGCACAAACACCAAATCATACAGAAAGTAGCCCACATTTATATGTATGCACAAAACCTCACAGATGGCCTGCTCTCACCTCATGGAGGGCCTCCTGAGTGGTTGTTTTTCCTCTTCACATTAACCACACCTGCAGGAGCCGCAGCACTGAGTGTCTCCAAAGACTTGAAATGAGATTGTTGCAGGTTAATAGTCTTTAGTGGGAGCCTCAAGTGCAGTGAGGCTCTTAAGGCCCCTCTTTAGGTAGTAAATATTCAGTTGTGTGAGTGAATAAGTACTTGGCTGCTCTGTATATCCTGTACCCATGAATATGGTTGTAAAAGCATTCAACTGTAGATGGTAGACCCATTAGATTGCAGTGGTGCAGAGTCAGTGATTTACTTTGTTTTACCAGGATTATATTTCTGTGATGATGTTATTGCAAAAAGCGTGACCTTTTCACAGATGGGTCATTGGATTCATAAGTAAAATTGGAGATAGCAAATGGAAAATCTTACTGTAATAATAAGATGAGAAACTTAAATGAAAGGATCCGTGGTTTTAAAATGTATTACATGACTGTGATACACCTTCATTCTGTTCCAAGTTTCTAATGAGCCATAAGCGAGAGATCTCAGAAATCAATCAGAAATTTGTCAGCTTAATTGCCTTCAGATAACAGTCTGTTTTTTTATTCTTCCACACAGTTCCCCCAAATGGTTTCATTGTGTATTATATGCATCTCTTTATTTCTCTTGTGGTGTTGTGTTTAAGAGCTGGAGTCAAGACAGTTGTAAGCCACACTAGCTGTGTGGCTTGTGGGATGGCAAAATCAGCCTGTTAGTCAGTCCACCACTTTGGTTCAAACTGAAATATGCCAGCAACTATTGGATGGATTGCCATAAAATATTGGACAGAGATCCATGGTCCCCATGAGGGTGGATCCTACTGACTTTGTTGGTCCGCTGTCTTTTCCAGTAGTGCCACCATTAGGTTCAAATTTATGGATTTGTGGAAATCTTGACAGCTTTTAGGTGTATTGCCATGAAAACTGGTAAATACATTCATGTTTCCCTCAGAGTGAATCAGTAACTTTAGTGATCCCACAACTTTTCATCTCAAGTCATCATCAATCATTTTTTTAAAATTATGTCCAATACTTTTGTTTATGACCAAATACCTGCAAAGCTTATGACATTAACATTAGCCTCGTGATGTGCTTAGCGTAAATTAGCAAATGTTAGCATGCTAGCACACTAAACCAAGATGCTGAATATGATAAACATTAGGCAGTTTGTCATTGTGGACATGAGGCTCACAGAGCTGCTAGCATAAACTTTTCTATTCTTAGAGCCCTATTTTAAAAGGATTGTTTTTAGTCTATTAATCTTAAGTGTGTCTTGGGCATAACATGAAATGAACCAATCACGTCCCACCCTATGTCATGCCTTCTAAATAGCAGGTAAATACTGCACCGTTGACTTTAGACTTTGGGTTTTTGCACATTTTGCTGCCTCAGGGTAGGAATGCACCAACGATGCACCTGATCACCCCTGACAATATCAGCTTCACTGTGCTGGTCACTGGGCTAAAGAAAGGTCCTTTGGTCTTTCCTGTAGGTAACCTGGTGGAACACAGATTGATGATACACAATTACATAAAATAAATGAATGAATAAATTACATCAATTGTGTTTGAACGCTTGTGAGCAGAGGAGGGAGAGCTTTCATTAAATGAAATTACCAGACAGGCCCAAAGGAATGCCCCCATCATCATATCTGCTCAGGAATAAAAGCTGTAAAGAATTACACAGTCATCTTTTTTCAGTACCACTATCAAAGTGAATGTGACTGCACTGTATTGCCATGACTTCATGGTGTAATTGGATTTTTTTTTATCACCTTCTTGAAAGTCACACCTGGTAGCACTTTGTGTGAGCGAGGAATGAATTTTACCTCATGACGATGTGACTGGTGCCAATAAAAAATATTGCAACAATATGTTATCATGGAGATGGTATGAATAAAACACAGATGAGGGAAGAAATAATGCAACAGAGACAATGTTAAAGGAAAGCTCATTAGTTTGTTGATTCACATTTTCTCATCAAGTTGTTTTCTGTCTCACCTGCAAACACAGATGTGAACTATTTGGATAAAGAGTGATTCTATTTATCATGAGTGCAAAAAAATTGAAGATCTAAGAACTGGAAGGGAAAGAAGTATGCAAGTGAGCAAGATGGAAATTGATGTGACAGAAATAGAAACAAAAAGAGGAGCGAATTTCAGTATTGGTCAATAATGAGGGAATCGATAGGGAAATTTTAAAATTGAAATGAAGAAACACCACACAGTCAGCAGAGTCAATCCAATGGGGGATTTTAACTGTAATTCAAAGTGTCATCAGACATGAACAAACATGCAACAGCAATGAGATCTGCAGACAGGAGTCTGTGTGTGTGTGTGTGTGTGTGTGTGTGTGTAGTCTGGTCACATGAATCTTCATGAAGATGTTTCCCACATTAATAAACACAATTTTAAAAACAGGCTGAATTGCTGGATCACAACGAATTCTGCAGGTCTTTATTAATGTTGCATGTCAAACATTCTGCATAACATATGGAAATATGGGACCTGTTATGTAATTGTTAAAGTATTTTTGGATGCATGTGCACTTGATTTTTTACAGAAAGAAGTGTTGCAAGGGCTTCAAGTTTGTGCTGGGCCAGTGCATTCCTGAAGGTAGGGAAAACTGTCTAGATGTGTGCCTTGTATATTTGTGATTATTTTGGATTTCTCTCCCATTGTGTCCCATAAGGTTTTTTAATCCTTTTACATGCTTTCACTTTGCTTTCTCTTGTTTTAGCCTCATTAAATGTTTAACGGCCCATGACAGGCATGTTGCGTGAAGTTTTGGATTTAAAAACAACTGAAGTGCCTCATTTGTTTATGTAGACTATGATGTGTGTTCTGGCGCCCCCTGTGAGCAACAGTGTACTGACCATTTTGGTCGAGTGGTGTGCACCTGTTACCCTGGCTACCGCTACGACCGTGAGCGCCACCGAAACCGAGAGAAGCCCTACTGTCTGGGTGAGACCTTGTACAACAGCACGTCAAGATAATTCCTGTTTAAAAATGAGGAGAAAGATATTTTACATTCTCAGATTTGTATCAGTAGAAAGTGTTACAAGCCATCACTGTGACTGTCTGTTAGAAGATACCTGCATTCTTTACTGTGGGTTTATGAAAGCCTTTTAGGAAAATAGTCTGTCATGCAGTAATTCTGCACGCCAGCAAGTCAATCATCTTTACACAATCTCTAGAATGTCCTGATCTGATGAAAACTGAGCTTGGCAAGAAGCCTTTAAATGTCTTACTACTTCTTTTGCTCGCTCTGAAATATTAATCGTGTTCCCCATACTGCAATGACTAAATGTAATAAAGGTGACTGTAGGTAATTTTGGGTTAAATTTGACTTTTAATCCATGCTCATAATTCATTCATTATGGTTGGTTTTACATCATTTTTACATTATCATCCTTTTCACAGGGTTTCTGCCGTCATGACAAAGTCTTAAATCCAATAATCTGCCTTAAAATACCTTTGATACAATTTTGACAGGTCTTAAACATTGATTGGAAACTTTTATAAAATTACATCAACGTCAGTCTTCTGGACCTTACACATTGCATTCATAATGTTCTTGAAAAAGTTTTAAAAAGTCTTACATTTAAGTTGCTGAAACCTGCAGAAACCCTGTTTTTACCCCTGTACATGGTGCTTAAAGGTTAAATTATTAATTAAAAATCTATTATATATGTATATATCACATTGTCATGTATTCCTTATATGAGGACTATGTAAGTAACCTTTTTGCTGAATGCTGCAGTTGATTTTCATACATTCTACAGACTAAAATATATTACAAGATGGTGGTGTAACAGTGTAACATTATATTAATATGTAACTATAAGATACCTTCAGATTTCAGATTGAAAATCAGATTAGAAATCTGTTTGTTAATGGGTTCAAAGTTGTGCTAATTTATGTTGCCTTTCTGTAATTTGCTTGCTGTTCCTTCTCTGTCTCTGTCCATCACTTCAACATATAGACATCGACGAATGTGCAGACAAAAACATGACTGTGTGCTCTCAGAGCTGCGTCAATTCAGTGGGGAGCTACAGGTGTGAGTGTGAGAAAGGCTATTTCCTGGAAGAAGATGGGAAAACATGCACCAAGGGGGAGAGAGGTGAGAAAAGTATTTTTACTCAGACATTTTCTCTTTATTCAAGGGCACATCTGACTGTGATGCAGGGCTGACCACACATTGTTATTGGGTGTGTGTGTGAGAGAGAGAGAGACAGAAATGGGGGGCACTGCAAACACAGACACCTGGTAGTCATTACACATCCCAGCTCTTTGTGCATGTCAGAAGAGTTCTGTCTCTCAAACATACCGCTGCCCCTGTGACTCCTGGTCTTTTCTGATTTGCTGGATGTATTTGAGGAAAACATCACAAATGGTTCAGACCAAGACTTTTTTTTTTTTTTTGCCCCAAATTCAGTCGCCAATGAAGCGGTCAGGGGCTGTAGATTTGCTACTTCCTCCCATGAGTTTATCTTCCATTACCTACTATAACATTTCAGGAGAAGCTGGAGAGTGAGAGACTACGGTTCATATAGTCATGCTCCTGCTTTATGTCCTGCTGCTTTGTAACATAGCAGGGAAAATAGTGTCCAGACACGTTCAGTCATCCATTAAATATATGCACTGGTACAGAAAGGCCCATTCTATAGCACGCCAGAGACAAAGCCAGGAGACATAGTTCTTTTTCTGTATTTTTCACGTTGTTTTTTTTTTCTTCACAGGATATGTTACTTAAACTTTAAAGATATAGTTTGGATTGTTTTAAGTGGGGTTGTATGAGGTACTTATCAATAGTCAGTGCTTTTGCTACAGTAAATGGCGGTTGACACACCCCCAGTTTGGAGAAGCAGAGAAGAGCACCAGAACGGAGGATAAGCAATGTACTGCTGTGAACAGGGTCAGCAATAGAACGTATTTTAGACACCAAAAATAAGTGTTTCACTGCTTTACCTTGTTGTCAGACAGCCCTCTCTGATGGGATATTTGGCTTATATAACAGCAGTTTCCCATCAGAGAAGGCTGTCTGATGGCAAGGTAATGCAGTGAAAATATTCTTAATATAGCATGCACTTAAGCTGATACTGTTTTTATTTTCAGAAGGCCTTTTTTAAGATGGTTAGAATACATTTTATCTGCTGATCCTGTCCACAGCAGTGCATTAGCTTCCTTATAAGCGCCTAAAAAACAGGCCAAACTATTCCTTTAATGTTTACTGTTTCTGAAAAAGTGGTTAGTCCAAGAACATTTGTCCTCAGTATCCCATCTTTTCGTCAAAATGCTCACGTTACAGGAATATATAATTATATTTGAGCCAGTAGTCAGATGTTAGTCTTGCACTCATCCGCCCTGAGGCTCTGACACATTTACTACACTACCTCCCTGTATAAGTCAAACACTTTAAGTGACCCACAATGCACGGGTCTCACAAGTGACAGCATTATAGAGTTAAGATGCACTGTGTAAGTCACTCATCCCCTCTGCAGACAGTAAGTGCGCACAGTTTGCAACCACCCATCAAACTATCACCAGACTAGCACTGTATGACTCAACTCTTAAAGTTTTGTATTTTTATTTGTGTAAAATTATTTATTACATTAATTCATTCATTCATTACAGGGTGTTACAGAAATTGTTTAGTAACCACTCAAATTTAAGCTTCTTTTAACATAATTTAACAGACAAACAGACTTACTCAAATCACAAGATGATAGATGTTTTTTCTTTTTGTAAGCGAAACCTTTTCTGGTAACTTGTTTGACAGAAGCTTTTTTTTTCAATTCCCAGCAGTGCATCTCTTTGAGAAGTCTGACAACGTGATGAATGCTGGAACTTGCTCAGCCACGTGTGACGATATCCTCCAGATCAAGATGTCTGTCCTGCAGCTTAAACAGAAGGTAAGAGTCAGAAAATAATAACAAAAAACACACATTTCTTTGTTACAAAATACAAAATGTAATCTAAATAATTTACCTGTAACACTACACTATTTTCTTTTTATCTTGAACCATAATCCTACATTCTTCAGCTTTTTCTATTTTTATATGGCTGACCGCAGAAAGGTCCCAATGAACATTAAACACACCTTCTTGATTGAAGTGAATGTAAATATCTGCAGGACTGTTCTGTTTCTTTATCACCACCCAAAGATCTCACTTGATCTCCAAGGAGTCCGCACCTGACAGTATTTCAGGAACAACAACAGGCAGATTTTTTTTTACAACTCTCTTGAGACTTATTTTTAGCACTTTATTTCCTAATAAAAAATGTCTGAAAAAACTTCCTTTACTGTAGCTGGCAAATTCCTTCTGTAAGTGAGAATTGTTGAGTAATTTGTGTGAACCTCAACAGTGGGGTTACATTTCCCTCTGTGTAATCGCAGGCGTCTGAACCGATCTGAGCACGAGTCTGTCAACAGTGGCACTCAACACCCTCGACTATAACACGTTATATATTGCTTCCATCTGTGTGGTCAAAGTGCTGCTGCAGCTTTATGCTATATGACTCTTTTTTTCCTCTATGTTAATGTATTAAGTAAAACAAAAAATAGTGTTCATGCTCACTTTATATTATTATAGCGTTTAAGAAAGTGTATTCTCATTTATTCATATCATGGGAGGTTAGAGTATGAATTTAGGATCACACTGTGGTTCAAACACCTGTGCCCAAGGTCACAGGCTACAGTCTTGCATAATGCTCACTGATCAGCAGGTGAACCTTGACCTCGCTCTGTGTGTGTGTGTGCATAAGTGTGTGTGTGTGTGGACATATGCTTAGCTTCTACGTCTGTGCGCATGAATTCTGATCTGCAGACCCTTGCAGCCTAGCAAGGTCTTTGACGTGCTTCCCTCTGGGATTGTCAGATCCACATGATGTTACGCAGAGATCAAAGATAGCTTTTCCCAAGGATGCCACTTAGCATCCAGAGCAGGAACTCTCCTGGTCTTGCTGAATAATGCAGAGGGGTTGCCTGGCCCTCCATCTGTCTGGGTTACAGCTTGAAGCGCGGTGCAGATGGAAGATCAACTTTCATCTTCGGCAGGGTCTGTCATTTTAACATAATCCTACTTGAGGTTGGCCCTTCAGTGTGTAATTTTCCTGCCCTGATTGACAGTGCAGCACTTTTTGAATCAATGTATGTAAAACAATTTTAGGAATGACAACCAAATGGTGGAATTGTGCAGTTAAAATTAAGGAAAAAAAGACTTTTATCCCCTGTGGGAATGCATATTTGTGTTGGCTATGTTATTTATTTGATACATCATTCATTCAGTTATTTGTAGTTGCCCTCTCATGGACCAGTACATTCAGCCATTATTTTCTACGTCCTAATTCAAGATGGCCATGCTGTCCAACAGTGCTGACGTCCCTGAGCAGATGACCAGCGAGAAAATCCTGACGTCGCCCATATTTTTACCAGGGCCTCCAGGTCTCCCTGGTCCTCCAGGTAAAACACATGAAGCAAAACATGATAAAACGGTGTCAGACTCTGTCTAAAGAAACTGGCCTGCGTTCAGCCGATATGAACTATGAATAAAACTATGAAATTTAATGGCGATCAGTTTCATGGATATTTTATTCTGGACTAAAGTGATTGACTGCCCAACATAGTCAGCTCTAGCATGGCTAAATTTATCACAATCTCTTCTGCAAAAATCATCTTATATTCTGTGTCTGATGTTTTTGTGATCAGTTGTCTGTAGTTCACTAATGTCAGTCTGGGTTGTTTTAGGAGATCCAGGACCAGAGGGCCCTCCAGGACTCAGAGGGCTGATGGGGAACCCTGGGCCTCCTGGTCCTAGGGGCTTGATGGGACCCATTGGACCCACACCAGACCTGTCCCACATCAAACGAGGCCCCCGAGGACCCGTGGTCAGTTAACACATACCATTTTTTCACTATTATTATAAATAATTGTGTTTCGATCATGTCTGTCCTTTGACAGTGAAACTTTGTCCACACAGTGTTCCTCCCAGATAAAATAGATGCCTTTGCTCAGCATTTTATGTAATTTGATTTTTATATTCCTCATAAATAACAGCGTAGATGTCTGAATCAGCAAATATGAATGTGCGTGTGTTCTGACTCTGACCTCTGAGTAATAGTTGGATTCAGTACACAGTCTCTTACGTCTATCTTTGTCTTTGTTTTTTGTTGGTTCAGTTCCACACTTCTGCTTTGTGTCACACAGCAGCATTATTCATCTGGATGACGGCACTGAACGCAGCAAAACCTGGAAAGACTCTTTTTACTTTAGTCTATGCTACAGATTGCATGGGATTCTGATTTTTGCTCACCAAAATCATTCAGATAATTTAGTAATCCTGCATCGTGAGACAGGCCTCAGGAGAGCTGTGATTGATTTATCTTTGTGAAGGGAACATGAGTAGGGAGCGAAGTGAGTCTTGAACTGACATATATCAGAAAGACACGAAAACCTTCCCATCACGCGCCCTCTTAAAGAAAGCCACACTTGTGCAGGGTGAAAAAGGATGACACATGGTAATGGCAACAACAACAGAGAAGGCAGAATCCATTTACAGCTTTGGTTGTTTTCCTTGGCTCGCTGTGTTCCTGTGCAGAGCTCAGTCTTGCCTGCGAGTGTGAAGCCTGTGTTAAAGTGTGGGACGTGAACCAAGAATGTGCAGGATGTGGCCATAGAGACATATTTCTAGTTTTTAGAGCTCAAGTATTTATGCAATCTCATTATTGATAAATCAGACCATCAACACTTGCACTCAGTCATATCACGAGTTGCATGATGCCAGACCAAGATGTCTGGAACATTGTTTTTATAGTACAAAGTGATCTATTGCTTCATGTGTGTGACAGTTGTTGTTTTAATTCACAACTCTTTATGTTCATGACCTGTTAATACATTTAAAAGGGAGTTGTCTCCTCTCCGCATATAAACCTGATTAGACTCTGAGCTGTGGCCACCAGGTCCCACGTGTTTGACTGCTTGTCAGGGTTTCACACGTAATGAATGTGGTATAGTGTGTGACTCAGCAGGCTTGCTGCTGATCTGAATGTTGGCCCGACTCCCCATACAATGTCTTCACACTTCTCTAATGATGATTATCCCAGGAAAGAGATCAAAGCGCTCTCTACCACCGAGATGAAGTCACTCAGAAGTGGCCTGGAGGCAGGCACAAAGTTAATCTTGGATAATCGCTGTTGGTGGAGCGCGATGAAAATGTCAGTTTTGAATTTAGAAAAGATTTAGAATAAATTAGTTTTCTGTGAAAATAGCAAATCGAGCATTAATACATTTCTGTTTGGGTGCAAAGTAGTGAAACGCCCTCAGATGGACAGACTCATTCATAATCACATTTATGAACAGTATCCAGTCCGTCTGACTTGTATGTCTTCAGAGTGTGAAAGGAAACTGTCGTAAATATGCAAACATGATTGAAAGAAATATGAAATACTTTCTTTCCATTTAACAGGGGCCTCCAGGAGCACCAGGAAAAGACGGCTTAAAGGTGAGGTCAGATACTATTTTGTCATCTAATCTTTTTATTTTTAAAACAACTTTTCTATAAGAGGCAACTGTAGACCAAATCACCATGACATCATGCTAACAACAGTCACTTCCAAGTAAACAGTTTGATGGAGATTTTAACTGCGGCGATATACAGTATATATAATCGTCAAATTTGTTTATTGTACAGATGTAACTGTAACGTTTAAAGATAAATAGTTAAACACGGTGGTCTGAGCTATCTGTCGTTCCCGCTGTGCTTGCTTTGCCAGCCTCTTTGATAAACCAATCAACAGTGACATCTCACTGCCAGTTGGACTAACTGAGCCTGAAATATCTGTGAAACTGGGCGCTATTCAGAGGAAGTTCATGGACATGACTTCTAATGGGCCTCAGAGGCGGCAGTACTTCCCAGTGGTTAGATTAAAATTTAGCTTTTATTTTTATATTTAGATGTGCTTAATAATTCACATACGAAAACACATCACAAGGTCGAGACAAACATGTTTTGCCACTAGTAGCTAGCTAACAGTCCCTTGGATGCAGAGAGACAAAATGAATCATTTTTTGGGATGAAAAAGTGATGTGGGTGACAAACCTGCAGACAGTGATGCTGAGCCAAAATCACAGTGTGTTGAATGAGGTGAAATCCTGTCACAGCCAAGTTTATTTTATCTTGTTTTTTTTTTTAGTTCATTATTTGTTTCTGGAGGTGGTCCTCGGATTTTTTATTTTTATTTTATCTGTTTATTTGATAGGGACAGCTCACGTTAATGAACATCAGGATAAAATAACAAGATGTAAACATGCTGGATTATAGCAAAAATGCTCAATTTCATCCATAGTCCCAAACAGACATTATAATGTCACTGTGCAAATACAAATATACAAACACACAAAGACCAAATACAGTGTGCATCAATCAGAGGTTGCCCTTCAGTTACAAAAGGTTGAGAACACCTGGTTTCTTTAGTCTGTGGCCCAGCAGGTATCCAGATTAATATTAGTAAGAACATAAAACATACATTTTAGTTGAATGAGATTTATGCACTTTGAAATATTATCATGAAAAAAAGAAAACTTTAATCATATTGCTGCGATTAAATTATATTTACTTGACTTTACTATCCAGAAGTTAACAAACACTGTGATTTGTTCTAACACTATGATTTGTTCTAGTCTAGACAAGAGTCTCTATTGCACAGTGTGAAACAGTGGTCCAGCGTACTGCCCCTCAGGCAGAGGCATCACTCACGTTGGCAGCAGAATTTGACTCTTGGCTTACTGAACATGGCCTCTATCAAAGGAAAGAAACCAGAGTTGGTACAGAAAGTTCAGATACTGTTGGGTCACGTGCCAACACTATGTCTATCAAAAGATATTTCTCAATAGCCAAATTGTTTCTCAACTTCACCAGATTTATACAGGGTGAAAACCACAAGTCAGGTGCCAAGATTCTCACAAACCCTCAGCTGGAGTTTGTCCCTGCAGATGATTTGATTACTTCAAGTTGCTACAAGTTGACGGAGGAGAACTGGTGGGAAAAACAGTGATTTTGAAACACAGCTTTAAAGCTCTTTTTGGGTATTATTAGAATGCCCTAAGGGGCATGGTTTGGTGGGATAGATTCTCAATATAAACACAAGCAGGGCCTTGTTTTTGGTGTTTAAGTAGCGGTTAATAGGTTCAAATAATTGCACCTGGTTGTAGAGCATCTTGGGCCAAACTTGGGCAATTTTGCGGTAGGTTAATCAGACTGGAGATGACACGTTCTGTTGCAGGCTGTTGACTTAGAGTGATTTAACCTGTCATAAGCACAATTTCCCTCACCTGGGAACAAGTTTCCCCTACAGCCTGAGTAAGAAAGTCTGTTTAAGTGGCAGCACAGTAACTTCTCCTTGACCACCAATCTGATGACTCTGGATACCTGCGGGCTGTTGCGATTGTCTGGAATATCGCAGGAATTTTGTGATCAGTGACTTTGTATCGTATAACTGGAGTAACTGGAGGTACTAACCATCTTTCAGAAGGTTAACTGGAGTGTTTTTCTCGTTGCTTTCCCTCCCTGGGAAGCCTCAGGCGAAGTGTCAAAAAAGAGGCTCCAGCAGATGGTTAAGCCTCAGATTATGGAGGCACAATGCAGATTTCACACTGGTTACTGTGAGATTTATGTTTGCATTTTTCACATTTTTTTTGTATTAAACCAGATTTGCTCATGCATTCGCTTTCATTTTGCAATATTGCTAAAAAGAAATGAAAAGGGCAGCTGAGGTCACAAGAATACGATGGCATCTCTGCTGTTTGCAGATGATGTTGTTTTGGCTTCGGCCCTCTGCAGTGTGCTTTGGAGCAGTAGCAGCTGGGTTTTGATTATGGTCCACTCTCATTAAGATGGGGAGCACACACACCCTAAATTGATAAGTTCAGCTGCTTCTTTATTTTGTTAATTAATGAGGATAAAGTTATCATGGACATAATTAAAGACTGTGGCAACAATGGTGGTACAAAGATCAGCTGCTGTATAGAGTAAGGATGGCACCGATCCAAATCTCAATCATCCGTTATTAAAATCACTGGATCGAATATCAGGGGAAAATATGTATTTTAGCCTAAACTACCACATTAATGTTTAACTAAACTTTGAGCAATATGCTGTAAAGAGAAATGTGTGATGTGTAACATAAACACAGAAGCTAGACCTGCTGTCATCATGTCAGCTAAATTTCATTTTGAATGTTTGGATGGTGCTGACCAATTCAAAATGCTGCTAAAAATTCTCTGTGTGAAAAAGTTTAAACAAAAAGACGCAGCAGTATCGAGTCATGTTGTGGGCTATGTGTTTCTTCCTTTACGGGAGCAGAATATTCATTTCACAGGTTGAGCATGATGTCTTTTAGAAGGCTATGTTAAGCAAAGTGCATCCATGCAAACGTATTATTAACAGGTTATTTGTTTAAGAGAGGTAAAAAGACTGTATTTGACTGGTATTGTTATCAGCAGATACTCAATGAAAAAGTGGTATGGAGCCATCTGTAGTACAAAGCCAGGGTCTGTTGTGCAGTCAGTGGTAGGGTTTCCCTGCTGGGTGCCAAGGCTGACTTTCAATGGGAGGTTGAAGCTCTGTCATCCAGCAGAATGTCAGAATCATTTTAGACTGAGAGAGGCCAGTAAAGGTAATTCAGGCAGTTAATATATGACAGACTTGGGGATGTTATTAGGATGTGAAAGTGATTATAAGTAGACAGGAGTTGGATTTTGATGCTATAACAAAACTAAAATTGAAGTTATAAAAATACTCTTTTTTTATGTCTCTAGCTGACGACAGCTGTGGCTGGAAGCATTATGTTTTCAGGTTGTCTGTTCGTGCGCCCGTCCCGTTATTGTGAACGTGATATCTCAGGAACACCTGGACAGAATTTCATGAAATTTAGTACAAACGTCCACTTATGGAGCATAAAGGTCACTGTGACTTTGCGAAACCTTTTTTGGTCATAACTCAAGAATTAATTCGATAATCATGACAAAATTTTAGACAAATATCTAATAGGATGAATTTAGAAGTGATGCGTTTTATATCCAACAGGTCAAAAGATCAACTTCACTGTGACATCATAACGTTCAGCTCTCTTTCAGTCCTCTGTACTCCTCTGCAAAATAGTCTCTAAGTGGAGCCAGCATCTTTCTCACTGGAAATGATTCACTAGAATCATACATGTCAATACGGTGAAAACTTCCATTTGTCAAAAAAATACTCTTAATATTCTTTCGAAGTCTGGACTAACTGCAACTTGACAGGTTGGCAGAAGCATACGACCGCGAGGCTGTAGTTCTAGTGAGGAAATGGGATTTATGACCTGTGACTTGTTATAGCCGACTTATTACAGTCTAATTTTTGGTCAATAATGATTCAAGAATGATAAATCATCCGTGTCACTCTGACTAAACAATGTGTGAGGTACAAAAGCTGGAGAGATTCTGCTCTTTTTATTGGCTCTTGGATCTCGTTATACCCGTCACACTGTTTGCTTAGCTCGAGGATCACGTATGGAACAACTTAGGTGCATCTGCTTTATTGACACGGTACCTTGGTTTTCTCTCGGTGCAGCTGGATGTTTGTGTGGATAGATTGGAGGGTGATGGTAATCTGTCTCTCTGAGTAACAAATCCAAACCATCTGCCAAAACACTCACAGCCCCGGTGTGACCCTGATCCCGGCTAACAACCACAGTAGTCAGGTCAATGCATGTGTGTGCTACCGTAGGTCAACAGACTGCCATGATACTTCATGATCAGACTACATGTACAATATGTTTAGTATTATATGATGAAAATACACTTTTTGTCTGTCACATACACAGGACATGGTTTCAGGAATTTTGAAAATATACCTCTTTCTGAAAGATAGATGGATACCAAGATCACTGCATGTTGCATCTTTCATTCTTTCCTGTTTGTAGGACAGTTTTACTCCTCTGTGTGTACTGTACTGCACTGTATACAGATGGACAGCCAAGTCTCCCACATCTTCTTATCTTATGTCTGTGCTGTATGAAGCTAGAGCAGGTATTCGGTTAGCTTAGCTTACCTTAGCTTAAAGACAGGATGCAAGAGGAAAACCGCTCGCCTGTCTCTGTCTAAAGTTAACACATATGCCAACACCAACACCACTAAAGCTCACCAAGAAACATGTTGTTTGTTTAATACATACGCAAATTTTAATCAAAATGAGAAGTTGTGGTTTTAAGGAGAGTTACATCCTGGGAACTGTTTCTCT
>JAJHUR010114849.1:0-10561 GCA_027495735.1 Lutjanus campechanus | reverse complement strand
TAACGAGCTCATTCAGGCCGCCGCTACTTCAACACAAGGCAAAGAAATGACGTCTGATTGGCTGTGGGAGTGTCAGTGACGCTGAGAGGTGATGAACAATACAAATACATGTTTCAGAAAAAACAAGGAGGCACATGATCCACTTCGATTAAGATTTTTAAAACTGTCAGAGATTTTTGAAGTAGTTTTTCTGACCTTGCTGATATGATTCACTTTTCTCCTTCAGATAATCTTTGTTGTTCAGGTTTGAGAAGCTGTTAGTTTTTAATGTCTGTCTGAGTTTCTGTTTTTTTAACCAGCATATTTAACCCTCTCGGGTCATAACCTCTGATGAAAATACTGGCTGAGAACGTTGCCAGTGAGGACGAGTTGGCTGCAGCCACAGATCTCATCGACTCCACGAGTGAGCAGCAAGATGCTTGAATTTCTCAACAGCCTGTGAAGTCCTCATCAGTGATTTCAGATAAATCTGTCCCGAGCGGGACAAACTGGGCTCAGCAGCCTGCTGGATCCCTGCTGGAGAGAGGGAGGGTTCTCTCTGCAGAACCAGATCAAAACAGCAGACTGGGTCACAATACTTCTGAGCATCTGAGCAGCACCGCACGACTTAAAAACTTCAACTTTTGATGCATCAAGAATCGTCTGAGAATCGTTTCATCGTTGCAGTGAAGCTCTCATCATCTCATCATCTACTTCCAGGATGTTGGAACTTATCGTTGCCCTGATGAACGCAGGTTAGTGAGCTCAGAGTCTTCTGACAGGACTTTATATTCTCAATATCATGTAGAAGTTCTTTCTGTACCTGCTGATGACAATGTTCTCCTTCTGTCCAGGGAAAACCCTGAATAAGTTCTAACATTCCTGTAGGTTTGACCTATTTTACTCCTCAATAACACGCTCTGCTAAGCCCCGCCTCAAAACAGCAACTGTCCAATCATAGCTTAGCAACCGTAACAAGGTTCCATTTCTCTGCATGTTGAAGTTGTGCAGCAGGTTCAGAGAAGAGAGATACTCAGCGTTTCATGAGTCTGGACGGTGGCGTTTTTTCTGTAGTCACGAAACACAAGAGCAGACGTGGTGAACAGATTAAACTCTGTCTTCATCTGCTCAAACATGAGCTGCAAACATCTGCATGTCTGGCTAACCAACACTAGCTTACTAGCTGGAGTAACTTTACCTCCAGACAAACTTGTTAGATCCACTGTATCTGCACTTCAGGGTTCAAGGAGGAGGATGTGGGCTGATGAAGAATCAAAGTGGGTCGATGATGATGCGTCTCTCTCTGACTCGCTGTCTCAGGTCTACGCCGGGTTAGCTTAGCTCTTATCCCAGCTCTCTTTGGTCCAGCTGGTCTGGCTGGGTGACCCGTCTCCCGCTGCACTAATCGAGTCCCTGTGCTTCCTTTTCCCTCGTTAATGAGAGTATTTCTGTCATCTATCATGTAGATATACCTGCTGTATTTCACCATCTGACCAATGTTTGCTAAGATGTAAGCTAGCTTTAGCCTCAGTCTGTTAGCATTAATGTTATATCATGTACGCAGCTGTTAGCTAACTTTACATAAACACTTTCACAGGGTTCTTGTTTTAAAACGTGTCAGATGGAAACATTAAAACATCAGCTGGACTCTCAGGAGACTGTGTGATTTTAACCCGAGTGATCCTGCTAAAACTGATGCATGTTGCTGATAGGTGGCGCTGCAGCAACACGATCAATTAAATGATCACAACTCAGACCTGGACTCAGAGTCAAACATCAAGAAGAAAATGAATCCAGATGACACAGTTATTAAGCTGTGCAGCCTCGGTGGAGAGTCTGTTTCAGACCTTCAAAAAAAACTCATTTTAACTTCAGGGTTTTTTCTTTGCAGAGAAAAAAATTCAGCTTTTACAGAAATACAAAATAATAAAAGCCTGTGAGACAGAAAGTGAGGCCTGAAGGGTTTTAAAGACTCAGCGAAGGAGAAAAACTGTCATTTTCTAAAACCAAATACAAGAGACAAAGACAGAGGACAAGTTTTAATTAAGAGTGTCAGAGGACGTGTGTTTGAAGTCTCAGTTACTTTTCTTAATTAGTTTCTTCTGTCTCTGACTTAAACATTTAGTTTAGTTCAGAAGATAAATCTATTCAGAATATAACCAGACCATCTGGTGTATTTTAATGAGTGGACTCATCTGATTGGCTGCTGTGATGTGTCGTGGTCAGGTGTGCAGACCGACCTGTCGTAGTCCTGGCAGATCTCTCCCACGGCCACCAGAGCCTTCA
The DNA here is from genome assembly GCA_027495735.1 of Lutjanus campechanus. Classification (NCBI taxonomy): domain Eukaryota; kingdom Metazoa; phylum Chordata; class Actinopteri; order Lutjaniformes; family Lutjanidae; genus Lutjanus; species Lutjanus campechanus. The sequence goes on along the minus strand of JAJHUR010114849.1, from coordinate 8,296 downwards.
GGTACTCGTTGGGCTGGTACGGGTGGATGTAGTGCAGAGAGCAGCTGTTGCGAGGATCCCCGTTAGAGGCCGTGAAGTCGATGGCTACCTGGAGACACGACAACCAATCAGAGAGCAGCATCAGCACAGTCGGCTTTAACCCTCCACACACGTGATGTTTGTTTCAGTCACTGCAGCTGAAACCTGAACGAAGCAGCTGAGTGCAGAGCCACTTTTTAACATGTTCTACTTCCTGTTTTGTCTTTTGATTTCCTGTTACTGGCTTCTATAAGTCTGTGTCTTCATGCATTCTGTTACATATTTCTCATATAAGTTTCTCAAAGCACACACATCCAGACATATGAGGCTGTAACGTGTTAGAAAAATTTGCGAGTGAGCTCCCGAGCCAACAGAAAACAACGACTTACAAATACTTTGACTTGTCTTCAACTGATTAGAGCACAAAGACAAGATATTTAATGTTCAAACTGATAAACTTTATTGTTTTTGTGAATATTCACTGCAGCACGTTTCAAATAAAGTTGTGACAGGAGGAATAAAAGACGTGTAACGCTCCAGAAACAGCTGTTTGGAACATCAAACAGGTAAACAGGTGAGCTGGTAACAGGTGACTGGATCCTGAAGGGTTTTTAAATAATCAACCGAAAATTGGTCAAAAAGTTTTTGTAAATCCCAACTTTTTTTAAATTGGGTTTGAATTTACTGACATATTTTATGTTTTAGAAGAAAACGTGAGAATCTCTTCAGCTTCTGATAATCAGACTTCATTTCTGACATCAAACTAAAACTCGCTGACTCACAGACGAGGACCTGGAAGAACCAACCTGCTGACTAATTTCTGTGTTTTAGGACTCGTTCCTACAGAACTCTTAGAACATGTGAGGATGCTAAACTAAGATGGTGAGCACAGTGAACATTATACCTCTCAAACATCTGTATATTAGCATTGTTATTGTTGTTAGCATGGTAATGTTAGCATGTAGCTCAAAGTACAGCTGTGCATACGTACAGGCTAAAGTTATAAATGTCCTGGGCCCCCGCTTATAAGCTACAGATAGCTTCTGGGGTTACCCTTTTTACAAATCATGTCTAACGTATATTGTGAAGTATTTTTGTATATTTTCATTTTAAAGTGAATTGTAAAATAAAACAAACCTTGAAACCTTGAATGTATTTAGAATATAAATAACAGTTGCCTGAGTGATATTGAAGCATCATGTGAAAAATGAGTGTAAAAAGCCTCAACAGCACAAGTCTCACAACGAGAAGATGGTCTGAATCCAGCAGCCAGCGGGCGGATGGATGTTTAATTAATATAAGGAACAATATTCATACTTTATATGTGTCAGCTAAATGTTACAACACACAGTGTGTGTCTAAATATAATAAATATATTTGTCTCACGAGAAAACTGACATTTTTCCTGTATTTTGAAATGTTAAATAGGTACAAACATCATTTATTATTCAGTCCCGGAGCCCATTTTAACAGAATTTATGTGGGAAATCAGGTTCTTGAGGGAATGAAGCGTTTGTCTCTAAATACACGAAGAAAGAACAAGTTTCATGTGTGAGAGAAACGTCTTTTCAGTTCAGTCGACTGTGAACCAAAATAACCTGCAGTTTGATTTCACACACAGACGCAGTTTCCTCCGGAGACGACATGAACCAACAAACAGCTGATTCGACACGCTACTGCAGAGAGAAAAAAAAAAACACAGCTCACTCCTGTTATTGCTGCTTTTCTCTGTGAACTGAAGCTTCCTCGCTTGTTTACATGTAAAGTGAGCTCCTGGGCCTCCTGGGTGATTAAACCTCTCTGGGTTATTTCAAAAATACACAAAAGAGAGGAAGTCTTTTCTTTCTTCTGCTCCTGTCTGACTCACAGGTTGTAGGAAAGTGTTTATGGCCCGACGACGGAGATTCAACATTTAAACGTTCGGGGAGAACGAGGCGGCTCCGCCGCAGCTTTTTACATGACGGAGGATTTTAAAACTGTTAGAAGAGGAAGTTTACAGAAGTGAAGTCAGTTTTCCTCTGAGTTTCAGAGAGTTGAGGTGTATCCCAGCATGCACTGGGTGTCCTCCTGTAGTTCAGCTATAAAACCAGTGGAGCTGCAGAGCTTCTCTCCTGCAGCTGCTGTCCAGCATCACCTGCTCTGCAGGCTCCACCTCCTTTATAACCTGAGTTAAGGATTTATTTGGACCAATCAGAGGTGGTGATTGTTGGGACAGTGGAAAGATGAACCAAGATGTTTTGTTGAGTTTTATTAAGTTTCTGTAAAGTTTGAATGAAGCTGACGATGTTGGGCAAAGGAAGTCTGGTGAGTTTGTTGAGATCAATCAAACGTCTCTTCCTCTTAAAAAAAAAAATCTCTCTGACTGTATTGATCCTTTCCATCATGTTGTCAGACACTAACAAGAACAACCTGAGCCTGTCAGAGACAAACACAAGCGTCAGCTGCCCTGCGCGCTCCGCGGTGCGCTCTGGTGAAGCGTCTGCGCTCCGCGGTGCGCTCTGGTGAAGCGTCTGACGGCGCATCAGCTGCGCTCCGTTTCTCTTCTCTGCTTCCATCACAGTTAGTTTTGTGGTTTGTAGTGATTTAGAGACTCAGTGGTTAGCACTGATGCCGCACACCAAGAAGTTCAAATCCCAGAGCCTTCCTGTGTGGAGTTTGCATGTTCTCCTTGTGTCCACGTGGGTTCTCTCTGGGTTCTCCGGCTTCCTCCCACAGTCCAAAGACATGCAGCATAACAGGTTAATCGGAGACTCTAAACTGTCCGTAGGTGTGAATGTGAGAGTGAGTGGTTGTTTGTCTCTGTGTATCATCTGTGTATCAGCTGTGATGAACTGGTGACTTGTCCAGGATGTAACCCCGCCTCTCGCCCAGTGTCAGCTGGGAGAGGCTCCAGCCTCCCGCGGCCCTCACGGATAAACGGTTACAGAAAATGGATGAATGGATCTTCTCTCATTAGTCAACACAACCAATGACTTTTGGAAAGAGACGCTGGTTTGTCAGACATCTCTACAGCTGATGTCTCCAAAACTCTGCAACTGACACCAAAAAAATCTAGTCTGATAAATACCTCAACATGTCAGAGGAAAAATGTGTACTTTTGATTTTTGGTCGAGGAGTCCACATACTTTTGGACAGATTGAGTTTTAATGCTCTCAGAGAAGCAACGAGCTGCAGCATCAGACTGGTGATACTGGTCAGATCCCAGTGACAGCAGCTGCTATAAACTGGGACAGTGAACATTTCGCCGTGGTTACCGTTTCCATGGTAACAACGTCAGAATTAACTCTGAGATCTCACAGGATGCATTTTCTCCTGGTGGGACTATGAAGCAGGAAGTTGACCTAAATATGACCTGCGAGCGTGTGTGTGTGCGTGTGTGTGTGTGCGCGTGCGTGTGTGTGTGCGTGCGTGCGTGCGTGCGTGCGTGTGTGTGTGTGTGTGTGTGCGCTCACAGTGAACTGGATCTGACAGCCTCCCATGATGTAATCCAGGAACGAGTGCATCTTGATGATCTGCAGACAGAAAACAAACAGACGTGTGAGGATCAATATTTAACGTTGTCACTTTCATTGATCAGCTGTTTGTTTATCAGCTGACAGGCAACAACCAATCAGATTGGTGCAGGTGCAAACAGCAGTCTTTAACACTGTTAAACGTGTCAGTGCACGATCCATTCATGTACATGCACAAGTGAGCTGTCATCTTGGGTAGATATCTATGGCAACACCATTTGGACAAATCACGTAGTTTGCTGTCATCAGCTGTTAGTCGCAGCAGGATCCAGCAGCAGCACCACTGGATACTTTCAGGTAAACCTGGTTTATAATCATGTTTTGTCCAACACATTTTGTCCACTTTATCATGTTTAATCTACCGTCGGGGCGTCCAAGAGGGCACTTTCATGTTGTTTTTTTGAACATGGGGGCCTTGAGTCCACCGGCTCTGAACACCCTGTGGCTGATCGCTGAATACAACCGGACTGGGTTCTCTCTGTGGTTCTGAAGCAGCAGACTGAGTCGTGGTCAGGGAATTCTACAACAGAGTCCTTTGTGAGGTGTCTGTGGGTGTGTGTTGGTTGGTGGTGTTGCAGCAGGGGGGGGGTGCTCCCACTGGGCCTCCCCTCTCTTAAAAATGAACAAATCACCGCGTGGCCGGGGGCCCCTGAGTGTGGCCCCGGCTGCTGCTGTGACAGAATGAGATCAGAGTGAACCTTCGCCTCCACGTGCAGCTGGATTATCATTAAATATCAGCTGCTGTTTTGAGGGCAGAGCCGCGGCTGAAGATGGATCGTTACCTGCAGTTCGTTAGCGATCCGGCCCGTAAACCTGCTCTCATTCTGTCATCCCCACACCAACTCCTCCCCCCCACCCCCCCGCTGCTCTTAAAACATTTGGTTTCATTTCAGCTCCTCATCTATCAAGTGTAAATTAGCTCGCAGCCGTCACGGCGGCTCAGTCATTTGTCTCCGTGTTGTGCTACACCTCATCCTGCGTGGCTCTGTTCAAACGGCCGTTCACTCGCTCTGAAGCGGGAACTCTTCATGTGTCGAGTGTCATCAGGCTAAATGTTATCTGGCTTTCATTCGGCGGCAGGAATCCCAAGGCTCCCCTCGCTCTGCGTCTGAGCGCCGTTCAGCTTCGTCTGGCAGGAAATGTCAGGTTAGTCAGGCTGCTCAGCGCTACATAATTGGTTCCTCTAACAGTCTGCCAGCCAGACGCCATCAGCCTCCGAAAAAACAAGAGGAGCAGCTCCGAGAAAAAGCTTCATCTCCACTGGAGAAATAAGCACTTAATGCCCTGAACTGTTCAGTGAAACGCTGAAGAAACAGTTTTAATGCAATTTTTAAAAAAAATGATTTTCATGTTAAAAAGAATCTAATACTGTTAAATAAAATCTGAAATGTCTTAAAGAGTCACTTTGTGGAGAGAGCCTGGAGCTTAATTAGCCTCCGGATACGATGATAACTCATTATTAAATAATGTGATGTAAGCCTCTGTTTCTCTGTCAGGATCACTGACAGTCCTGCTGAGACATGGATGAAAAACAATCTGACGGTCCGTCTGGAGAGCAGCAGATAAACGTAATGAGGGTTCATTAATGATTTTAATATCAAGCAGACTGCCAGTTTTTCTGTCATGGTCGTACAGTATTTATGAAGCATCTCAGAGTCCCTGTGACGGTTCGAGCAGGAATCAGAGAGGAAACACTCGGACTGAGTCACTGATGAAGCTTCAACACAAAGTTCCTCCTGAGAGACGGAGTGAGACGTCGCTGGTTTATCACCATCTCAGACACAAAGTACGGTTGAGATCTGAAATATTAAACCGTGTTGAAGCCTGAAAACAGAGAACAGCTGCACCGTCTCTGTTTCTGTAGGATTCATGTACGTATACGGACAAAATCCTGATTCCAAAGTAACTGTGATGTTGTGCAAAACTTGAATAAAAACAGAATGAAATGATTCACAAGTGCTTTTTTTAACTTGTAATAATCTGATTAAAGTACAAAGACAAGATATAAATAAACACTGTTACACACGCCAACATAATAAACCTCAAACATAAAACAGATCTGCTGCTTTTAATGTAATAATCCCACAAATCTAACAGCAGCTGCCTACAACAAACATACGTTCCTGCAAATGTGATAACATCACATCACATTTTTATTAAGTGGATAAAGTCAAATAATAGAACAACTGCGAGATCACTTTACTGTAATGCAGCCTTTAAAACCAGCAGAAAACTTCTGACATATCACCACAAACCATCATCCAGAAATTCAGGATTTAAGACCATATATGATATAATATGGACATATTATATCAAACCACCAAACCTTCTGTCGCTGCTCATTTTTGTTGTTAGATTTTGGTTTGTTAAATTTTCCTGCTGGTTTATTACTGGAATAAAATGTCTGTAATACGTCGGTCGGTCACCTTGCACTGGTTCAGAATGACGATCCCAGAGTTCTTGTAATTCTTCTTCTTGACTTTGTATTTGGGGTTTATGCACGGCCACTGCACCTGAAAACACACAAACAAACAAACAACAAACAAGCCCTCAGTTATTCTCAGGACATTAACCCTCCTTAAACTAAATATATATAACATTTACACTTACAGCTGAAATGACTTTCTTTACTCCTCTCTGACAGTAAACTGAATATTCAGACATTTGAGGACGTCATCTTGAGCTTTGATCAACATTTTTTACCATTTTTTGACATTTCATGGAACAAACAACTGATCGATTGAGAACATAATCGATGATCAGTAGTTGCAGCCCTAAAAACACTAAGTTAGGCTGAACAATCTCACCATGTTTTATATTGAGGTAATCTAAAAGTAATGGAAAGTAATCAAGTTAGCAATGCTAGCAAAGTGAGCTAAGCTAATCCTGAACCAGAACAGTCTGAGTGAGGTCACCTTCCTCCACCTGCGTGATACCTGACGCATGGAGCCAAACTGGAAAAGCAGATTTAAATCAGCATTAATATTAGCAGAGTTACAGTAATAATGGTCAGGTTATCATGTACACCTGCAGGAATCTGATTGGCTGTTACAGATCAGCCGAACAGCTGATCAATGATTGTTTACAGAGAAGAAATAAACACCAACCAGCTGCTGTTTCACACTAATTATTCCTCCTCAGAGTGTGTGTGTGTGTGTGTGTGTGTGTGTGTGTGTTGATCTGTCTCTGTCTGTAGAGACGATCAGCTGTTTGATGCTGCTTGTGATGATAATGATGATGGGAAACAAATGACCTGCAGCATCCAATCACCTGCTCAGGTGATTTCAAAATAAAAGCCTCTCTGATCAGTCAGTTTGTCCTCTGCAGCAAACTCACCTCACAGAACACAGGAGCTGTTGGTCCACCGCTGCCTCCATCTGTCAGTGTGTTTGTGTTATTGTGTGACTTTATGTTTTAAAGTGTTGGTTTGGATTCACTAAAGTCACATAATAACACAAACAAACTGACAGATCGAGGCAGCGGAAGACAAACAGCTCCTGTGTTCTGGGAGGTAAAATGACTGATTTTGTCAGTGGAGTTTGGTTGGTGTGATATCTGGTTTATATAACTGCAGTTTCCTGTCAGAAAAGTTTGCCTGACAGCAAGAGAAAGTGGTGAAAATGTTCTAAATATAGTGTACTCTTAAACTGATATTGATTTTTTTAGGTGTGTGAACTCTGTGTTGCTGCTGACTCTGTCCACAGCAGGACATTGTTTAGCTTCCTGCACTGTTACTCCTGCCATGAACTGTAGGTTTGGGCATAAATCCAAAAAACAAAACTTGTTTTTAGGTTTTGTTTTTGCCCCCCACACTTCATCTACCCCGCTCAGTGTTATGAACTGCCTTTATAACTTTCCTCTCTGAGTTTGGTCTCACAGTGCGTATTACTCTCATAAACCTGCCTTCTGATAATGAACTTTGTCAACAACATAAAGGAACAGAAGGAGGTGAAGGAAGTGGAGCTCAATCTGACCTGTTTTCTTCTCTCTGCTCGTAGTAAAAGGTCATGTAATAAGTATGAACAGGTATCACCGCTGCCCTTCACAGTGTAATGAGGTCTGTGCCCTTGACTGTATATAACACACTGATTATGGATAAGTACCTCATGTCATGAGCAGAAAAGCACGACTACATTAACGCAGCTTCTCAATATGTCTCAATAATCAGCCCACAGACTCACAGTTCATTTAAATAAGAGCATCATGTGCAGCTGCAGCAGGCCTCGCTCTCTGGTACCTGCTGTCGTTTCCATTTCCCCAAATGATTTTAGCTGAATGTTTAAATTCCTCTGAGTTGTTTGGAGGGTTAGTCAGAGCACCTGTTGTGCAGGTGGACGAGCTCCTAAATGATTAGTGAGAGCAGCGTGGTGCATCCCAATCAGGCTGTGACAACACTCTGGGGTCTGAGAGAGCTCATTCTGATCCTTCCTCGATGCACTGCAGACCTCGTTTTATCAAACGCTGTCATCAGAAAACCTTTGACTTCTTTCAATCTGCAACCTAGTTTGAGTGAATATTAAAGCGATATTCCACTTTCCAGGATTAACCCACGTATTATATACTCACCACCCTGTGGATGTGATGGTAGATGAAAATCTTCAATTTCCAAAACAGTCCTGGAGTTTTAGGAGGAACAGGATAGCAGCCTCATCCAGTACAATGGCAGTGAATTGTGACCATCGATAAAACGTTAAAAATAGCACACAAAACAAACACAAAAATTCTCCATCCTGCTCATGTGGTGTAATCCAAGTGTCCGCTAGCCG